>PVJS01008685.1:0-16278 GCA_004027185.1 Glis glis
CCCAGGGGCGTTCTACCTTCGTGCTACACCCCCGGCCCTATTTTTTATACTTTATTTTGAAACCGGGTCTCGCTAAGTTGCAGAGGGCCTCACTAAGTAGAGAGAGAGAGAGAGAGAGCTGAGGCTGGCCGCGAACCCGGATCCTCTGGTCTCCACCTCCCAAAGTACTGGGATTACAAGCATGCGCACCACGCCCGGCCTGCCCAACTTCTTTATTGAGTGAATTCTTTTTTTTTTTTTTTTGGCAGTACTAGTGATTGAACCCAGGGGCATTCTACCTCTGGGCTACACTCCCAGTCCTATTTTTTATTCGTTTTTTTTTTTTTTTTTTGGAACAGGGTCTCACCAAGTTGTAGAGGGCCTCACTAAGTAGCTGAGGCTGGCCGCAGACCCGGATCCTCCGGTCTCAGCCTCCCAAGTACTGGGATTACAAGCATGTGCCACCATGCCCAGCTTCCTTATTGAGTGAATTCTGAGACACCGTCCTGGTACAGCCACTAAGCAATGCTATTCTCTAAAGATGTTCCCCCAAACCGGGTGTGGTGGCTGGTGCACACCTGTCATCCCAGGACTCGGGAGGCTGAGGCAGGAGGATCGCAGGTTGGAATCCAGCCTCAGCAGCTTAGCAAGGCTCTCAGCAACTTAGTGAGACCCTGTTTCAAAATAAAAAAATAAAAAGGGCAAGGGGTATAGCTCAGAAGTAGAATGCCCCTGGGTTCTATCCCCAGGATCAAAAACAACAACAACACCAATGACAAAAAGACGTCCCCAAAATACTTGGTCTAAAGAAAGATCCAGACAGCTGATGTTGACCTTAAGGATGGAAACCCCAGTGCCTGATGGGAATGCTTTGGTTTATAAAGAAAAGGCACACGGAGCAGAGGGGGCAGACTGGTGTGGCATAGGACCCTCCTGACAGCCTCCCTCATGTCCTGTGAACTGTCACTCCCCCGCTAGGTTCTGTCTCAGAATAGAGACATGGAGACATTTATTTTTGTCAAATTGTTCAAATAAATTCACCCAATACTACTTTATTTGTTCTTGCTGTCGGCATTTTTATTTCATTAGGCTTGAAAGTGTCCAGTGGGCACAAGCCAATACTACTTCTACATCTGCTGAAGGAAGGAGGACCAAAATTAGCATGGCAGGCCTGGAAAGTTCCTGCGGTCTTGCAGTCACACGGGCTGGCGTGCAAACCCCAGCTCGCCGTCATTTAGCTGGGCAAACACATCATCGCTATTTGCCCATCCGTAAAATAAGTATAGTGGAAGTCACTGCCTCGCAGAGATTCGATGAAAATTACATGAGATAATACACATTCTTCTTCCCAATTGAGGCATACATATCATCCCAACATTTAATGGCTTTCAACAACAAGTGATATTTATTTATTCATTTATTTATTTATTTGGTAGTGGGGATTGAACCCAGGGGCATTTTACCTCTGAGAAAAAGCCCAGACCTTTTTATTTTTTATTTTTATTATTTTTATTTATTTATTTATTTATTTATTTATTTATTTATTTATTTATTTGCGGTACTGGGGTTGAACCCAGGGGCATTTTACCTCTGAGAAACCCCCCCAGCCCTTTTTATTTATTTACTTATTTATTTATTTATTTATTTATTTATTTATTTATTTATGCGGTACTGGGGATTGAACACAGGGGCGTTCTACCTCGGAGCTACACCCCCAGCCCTATTTTTTATTCTTTATTTTGAAACAGGGTCTCATTAAGTTGCGGAGGGCCTAAGTTGCTGAGGCTGGCCTTTAACCCGCGATCCTCCTGTCTCAGCCTCCCAGGTACTGGGATTACAGGTGCACACCACTGCACCCGGCTTAAATCATAGTATTTCAAATTGAATCTATTAAGATGGCAATGGGATGCCATTCTGATCGCCGTGTGGCCCTGTCCCCCGCTCTTTACATAAACTCAATGGAAGACAGCACATGGGAGGGACAGGAAAGTGAAACCCTGACAGTCACTGCAGAGACACCTTGTGTTCGCTGTTGGAGGCACTGAGTCACCCTCTATGTGCTGGGCACTGGGGGATGGCAGGAAGCTGCTGTCACAACCCTTCCAGTGCAGTCCTTGTGAGGTCGCATCGAAGGGGGGCGGCCAGCACAGGGTGGCTGAGTGCCTCTGTGTGGAGGTGGCACGCCAGCAGGGACAGGACACCGTGACAGCGAGTCACAGAGTGAAATCACAGTCCTGATGCCCGCCTGGCTGGGTGCCATGAGACTGGCCAGGGCTCCATTCATGCATGGAAAACCCAAGGAAGTTTATGTAAGGCGAGGAGAGAACCTGGTGCCTCGACTACGTGGATTCTTTTTTTGGGCAAAGATGACCTACCTTTTCCTTGTAATGTACTGTGGAAATAAAAAAAAAAAGGAGGCAAGGCAAGCAAATTATATATATACTTTTTGGTTTGTTTGTTTGTTTTGCAGTACTGGGGACTGAACCCAGGGGCATTCTATTTCCAAGCTCCACCCCCAGCCCTATTTTTGATTCTTTATTTGGAAACAAGGTCTCACTAAGTTGCAGAGGGCCTCACTAAGTAGCTGAGGCTGGCCGCAAACCCAGATCCTCTGGTCTCAGCTTCCCAAGTACTGGGATTACAAGCGTGCACCACCATGGCGGGCTTCTAATATATTTGATTTAAAGATAATTCATTAGGACACAGTTGTGTTTATTCCGGTTATGTGAGGTATTAGCAGACGTTAGAAAATCAGGTTGAGCCAGGCGTGGTGGCGCACGCTTGTCATCCTAGTACTTGGGAGGCTGAGACAGGAGGATCGCAGGTTCACGGCCAGCCTCAGCTATTTAGCAAGGCCCTCCGCAACTTGGTGAGACCCTGTTTCAAAATAAAAGAATAAAAATTGGGCTGGGGATGTAGCTTGGAGGTAGAATGCCCATGGGTTCAGGGTTCAATCCCCGGTACCGCCAAAAAAAAAAAAAAAAATCAGATTGCTACAATTTGCCACACTAACATAGCGTGTGAGTCTCTGAAGATGGCCTCTCACCGCATCTTACCTGTATGTGGTCCCCTCCCTCCCGCACAGAGTCTGGGCTGGCCAGGGCCTTGCTCTAACTGACTGACCAGGGCAGAGGAGGTGCAGAGGCAACTCCAGGAACGTGGCCGGGGAAGGCTGGCAGCACCTTGGGGTTTTGGGCTTTGGGATCCTTGAGCCAGTGTGTGTGATGCTCCGTGTGACAGGAGCTGGAGAGACCCTGTGAAGATTGCAGAAGGAGGAGGAGGAGGCCCTAAGGGGACATGGAGAGTGGCAGTCCCCGCCATGCCATCGTGCCGGCTATGCTGGGACTTCCAGCCCTTTCTCCCAAGGTGCCAGGCACGGAATAAGCCATCTTGGATATCCCAACGTCCATACTGAGCTGCCAGCCCCAGATTTCAGTTATACTGTCACTGCACAAGAGGACTCAAATGAGAACAGTCCCACCTCCTGCTGGGGCGCTGACCACAGATTTGTGAGTGATAATAAAAACAAAAGTGAGCTGGGTGTGGTGGCGCACACCTGTAATCCCAGTACTTGGGAGGCTAAGACAGGAAGATCACAGATTCGAGGCCAACCTCAGCAACTTAGCGAGACCCTCAGCAACTTAGGGAGATTCTGTTTCAGAATAAAAAGTAAAATAGGGCTGGGGGTGTAGCTCAGAGGTAGAATGCCCCTGGGCTCAAACTCCAGTACCCCCCAAAAAGAAAAGATTTCAATCCACTAACTACCGTTGTGGTTTGTTATAAAATAATACCTAACATAGCATACTAAAATGAAAAATGCTTAAGATAATTGTTTTAGTTTACTTTTCCATCACTGTGACCAAAATTCTCAAAATAATAACAGGGAGGAGGAAAACTATTTGGCCCATGGTTTTCGAGGCATGGTCCATAGTCAGCCGACTCCAAGACATCTATCTGGCAGCACAGAGCAGCAGAGAAATCTGAGCTCTACCCAATGGGGGCTGGAAGCAGAGAGAGAGCCAGACAGGAAGCAACCAGGGACAGAGATGTCCCCACGGCCACACCCCCAGTGACCTACCTCCACCAGCCACACCCCACCTGCCTAAGTTACTACCCCGCAAATTCAAATTATCAATCCTCCAGTGGACTTACCCACTGATGAGATTAGAGGCCTCATTCAATTCCTTCACCTCTGAATATTGCTGGGTTGGGGACAAGCTTTCAACGCAAGAGTCATTGGGGGCGCATTCCAAACATAAACCATTAGAATAATCTTAAAGCATGCAGAAAAAAATTTCGAAAAAATAATAATTCTGGAGGCAAATTTAGAATCGAAGCCACCTTGTTTCTTCAGTCTGATTAAAAGGGTCTACAAGCCGGGTGTGGTGGCGCACGCTTGTCATCCCAGTACTTGGGAGGCTGAGACAGGAGGATGCAGGTTTGCGGCCAGCCTCAGATACTTAGTGAGGCCCTCTGCAACTTAGTGAGACCCTGTTTTAAAATAAAGAATAAAAAATAGGACTGGGGGTGTAGCTCGGAGGTAGAATGCCCCTGGGTTCAATCCCAAGTACCACAAAAATAAAATAAAATAAAATAAAATAAAATAAAATAAAAGGGTCTACAAAAATCACCATAACAACCATCACACTAGATAACAAATCCCCTTTAGAAAACAGAAAATGGCAAAGACACCCACCTGTTACCACTTCTAATCTTTTTTTCTTTGTGTGGTACTGAGGATTGAACCCAGGGGCATTCTATTTCTGAGCTCCACCCCCAGCCCTATTTTTTATTCTTTATTTTGAAACAGGGTCTCTCTAAGTTGCAGAGGGCCTCACTGAGTAGCTGAGGCTGGCCGCAAACCCGGATCCTCCTGTCTCAGTCTCCCTAGTTCTAGGATTACAAGTGTACGCCACCACACCTGGCTCTAATCTTTTGTTTTTTGTTTTTGTGGTACTGGGGATGGAACTCATGGGCTTAGTACCTCCGAGCTACACCCCCAGCTCTATTTCACTTTTTATTTGGAAACAGGGTCTCACTAAGTTGCTGAGGCTGGCTTTGAACCTGTGATCTTCCTGTCTCAGCCTCCCAAGTACTAGGATTACAAGCGTGCGCCACCACCCCCGGCTACTATTTCTAATCTTACCCTAAAAGCTCCCGTCAATACAGTGAGGCACCATGAAGAACTTCAAAGGCATACAGGTGAGAAAGGGGAAAACAGAATTGTCATCTGAAAAGTACAATTTCATAAGTATAAAATCCGAAAGAAATTTTTGATGGAATTAAACAAATTTTCTGCATATAAAGTTCATATACAAAACCAACTGTACCACTATATGCTAGAAGCCAGAAAATAAAAATTTGAGACGATAGCATTCAGCATAACATAAAACATATGTAATAATACACCTGACAAAAGAGTTGAAGACTTTTGAATAAATTATAAAATATTATTAACATTAAGGACTACCTACTTACATAGTCATAGACTATAAGCCTCGCTATTGGTAAAAACGTGAATTCTCGCCGGGCATGGTGGCGCACGCTTGCAATCCCAGTACTTTGGGAGGTGGAGACCGGAGGATCCAGGTTCGCGGGCAGCCTCAGCGCTCTCTCTCTCTCTCTCTCTCCCCCTGTCTCTCTAGTGAGGCCCTCCGCAACTTCGTGAGACCCGGTTTCAAAATAAAGAATATAAAATAGGGCCGGGAGCGTAGCACGGAGGTAGAACGCCCCTGGGTTCAATCCCCGGTACCGCAAAAAAAAAAAAAAAAAAAAAAAAAAACGTGAATTCTCCCGGCAATCCCACTGAGGTTCCTCATAATGTTTTAGAATTCAACAAGCTGATTCTAGAATGTACATGAAATTATAAAGGATGAATGAGAGGCAGGAACAACAATGGGAGAGACCACAACCAACCAGGAATCAAGATTTACTATTAAGCTAGAACCAACTGTGGGTCAGAGATAGAGCAGAACTAGTTCTGAAACAGGCCCATGTATGTGACATGGGCGTTTGCTGTGTGACAGAGGTGACCTGGCAATTTTGGTAGAGAAAAGACAGATGTTAATAGTGCTATGAAGCTGGGCGTGGTGACGCACACCTATAATCCCAGTACTTGGGAGGCTGAGACAGGAGGATCGCAGGTTCAAGGCCAGCCTCAGCAAGTAGTGAGACTCTCATCAACCTAGCGAGACCCTGTTGCAAAATAAAAATAAATTGGGGCTGGGGTTATAGCTCAGAGGTAGAACACCCCTGGGTTCAATCCCCAGTACAATAATAAAATAATAATAAAATAAATAGATAAATGGTGCTATGATAACTGGGTATCCATATACAGGTTGAACATCCCTAATCTACAAATTCAAAACCTGAAATGCTTCCAAAATCCAAAACTTTTTAAGCTAATGTGATATGTACCTTCAGGTTATGTGTATACAGGTATATAGGAAACATAAATGAATTTCGTGTTTACACTTGGGTCCCATCCCCAAGATATCTCATTATAAATATGCAAATATTCCAAAATTGGAAAAAAATCTGGAATCTGAAACACTGCTGGTCCCATGGATTTTGGGTAAGAGATTCCCAACCTACATTTAAAGAAAAGACAAGGAAAAAATTATACCTCTGTCTCACACCATATATAAAATAATTCCAATTAGTTCATGATCCAAATAGGAGGGGATAAACTATAAAATAAAATAAAATAGAAGAATACTTTCAAGAGTGAAAGGTAAATAAGAATGTATTTTTAAAAACACCAGAAAACACTGTCTCTAAGGAAAAAAATGTCTTAATTTACATTTTTAAAAACTGTGTATCAAAAAGATACCATTAGCCAGGCGTGGTGGCGTACGCTTGTAATCCCAGTACTTTGGGAGGCAGAGACCGGAGGATCCATGTTCGCGGCCAGCCTCAGCTCTCTCTCTCTCTCTCTCTCTATCACTGTCTCTCTCTCTCTCTCTCTACCTAGTGAAGCCCTCCGCAACTTCGTGAGACCCGGTTTCAAAATAAAGTGTAAAAAATAGGGCCGGGGACGTAGCGTGGAGGTAGAATGCCCCTGCGTTCAATCCCCGGTACCGCAAAAAAAAAAAAAAAAAAGATACCATTAGGCCAGGTGTGGTGGCGTATGCCTGTAATCCTAGTCCTTGGGAGGCTGAGATAGGAGGACCGCAGGTTTGAGGACTGCCTCAGCAAGTAGTGAGACTCTCATCAATGTAACGAGACCCTGTTTCAAAAAATAAAATAAAATAAAATAAAAAATAGGGTTGAGGGTATAGCTCAGAGGTAGAATGCCTCCGGGTTTCGATCCCCAGCACTACACACACACACACACACACGCAACGATACCATCAAAACCTCAAAAAGACAAACTCTTAATTAGGAGAAGACATTTATTTATTTATTTATTTATTTATTTATTTATTTATATTTTGCGGTACTGGGGATTGAACCCAGGGGCATTCGACCTCCAAGCTCCACCTCCAGCCCTCATTTTTTTTTATTCTTTATCTTGAAACAGGGTCTCACTAAGTTGCGGAGGGCCTCACTAAGTAGCTGAGGCTGGCCGTGAACCCGGATCCTCCGGTCTCAGCTTCCCAAGTACTGGGATGACAAGCGTGCGCCACCACACCTGGCTAGAAGAAGACATTTAAAACATGTATAAGCAGAAAAGGGTTTGTTCCCAGAAGATATGAAGAGCTCTTCCAAATCAACAAGGAAAAAAGAGAGAGAACAATAAAGTCCAGTCTTCTTTTCAAAAGAGAAAATTCAAATGACCACAAACATATGAAAAGGCGCTGAGCCTCATAATTAATCTGGCATATGCAAATGAAACCCAAACCAAAATACTGCTCCTTCCATATTAGGCTGACAAGCAGGAGTTGAAAACAGCAAATGCTGAGTGAACATAGACTTTCAGGAATCATCGCACAGTTACTGTAAATGGTACAAACACTTCTGACGCCTTTATTTTTATTTTTATTTTTTTGGCGGTACTGGGGATTGAACCCAGGGGCATTCTACCTCTGGGCTACACCCCCAGCCCTATTTTTTATTCTTTATTTTGAAATGGGGTCTCACTAAGTTGCGGAGGGCTCACTAAGTAGCTGAGGCTGGCTGCGAACCTGCGATCCTCCTGTCTCAGCCTCCCAAGTACTGGGATGACAAGCGTGCACCACCACGCCTGGCCTGATGCCTTTTTTCTATCACCTACTCTGGTTCAAGGCATCTTAAGACTAAGTGATTTCAACCCGGGGTGTGTGTTAACAGTGAATGTGCCCTAGGATTAGTGCAGACAGTAATAGTGCAAATCTGTGATGCTCACGCTGCACAGAATTGATAAACTCTGGTGTCACACAGAAGTGAGCTATGCAGCAATGAAACAAAAACAACTACAGGGATAAACCTGGCAAATACGTTTTGAGCCAAAGAAGGCAGACACAAAAATATAAAAGCATTTCTATAAAAGTCAAAATCAAGCCGGGCGTGGTGGCGCACGCTTGTAATCCCAGTACTTTGGGAGGCGGAGACCGGAGGATCTGGGTTCGCGGCCAGCCTCAGCTCGCTCTCTCTCTCTCTCTCTCTCTACTTAGTGAGGCCTCCGCAACTTCGTGAGACCCGGTTTCAAAATAAAGTATAAAAAGTAGGGCCGGGGGTGTAGCGCGGAGGTAGAATGCCCCTGGGTTCAATCCCGGGTACCGCAAAAAAAAATAAATAAATAAATAAAAAAATAAAAATCAAAGTCATATTTTGGGGGATTCATTTTCTCTCTCTCTCTCTCTCTCTCTCTCTCTCTCTCTCTCTTTGGTCCTGGGGACTGAACTTAGGGGCATTCTACATCTGAGCTACACCCCAGCCCTTTTTAATTTTTATTTGGAAACAGGGTCTCACTAAATTGCTGAGGCTGGCCTTGAATCTGCAATCCTCCTGTCTCAACCTCCCAAGTACCGGGATTACAGGCATTCAGCTGATGGAGGGACTCAGTCTTAAGAGGTAAAATTAAGAAGAAAACAAGGACATCCCGACAGGGGTTACCTCTGGAGGGGGGGCAGGAGAAGGATTCATGGGGAGAAAGGCTCATGGGTTACTGTCCGGAATCATTTTTGCCTGGGGAGTTAATGCTATTACAATTTATTTTTTAAATTATTCAACAAACTATACAAATGTTTGATGTACTTTCCTGTGTGTTTGTTTTATTTCACAATGAATGAAACAGAAGTAGTACAAAATCAAGAGTGTGTATGCAAAGATTCAGTCAAAGAGGTATTAACTATAACTCTGTTTATAAAGAGGTATTAACTATAACTCTGTTTATAATCGGGGGCCGAGGGGAGCCCAGAATTTTGAACCACGGCCTTTTGATTTAGAATGGATCTGTGCACAGAATCACAGACGGGAGGTCTGCATCCTCTAGCACTGATAGCATAGCAGAATATTTCACAGCTTCTAAACGCATCCAAAATGCGCAAGTCGGCAGGAGACGTTCACGATCCATTATGCACAGATATCCTAATGTTCGAAAAGAAACTCTGAATACGCATGCACGGAAAGACTGGGAGAAACAGTGTTAAGTGTGATTCTATTTAAGTGACGATTTTATGAGTGATTTTGTTTGGTTTTGTTCTGCTCGTTTGTATAGCTTTGATTTTGAGCAATGAACATGCATTCCTTTTGATGGAAATAAAACGGAGACAATCTAGTCTACTGAAAACAATCGTGAGGGGAAATAGAAGGGTCTAGAGATCTCAAAATGGGAATAAGAAACAGTGTTAGTTAATATACATATGGGCAAACCACCTGGAATCCTACCAGCGCCTGCAGCCCACCCGTGGCTAGCTCCTCTTTATAAACAGAGTTATAGTTAATACCTCTTTGACTGAATCTTTGCATACACACTCTTGATTTTGTACTACTTCTGTTTCATTCATTGTGAAATAAAACAAACACACAGGAAAGTACAACCAGGTAGGGCCCCCCCACCTGGTTGCGTTTCCCCAGTGTGTGTAGTTCCCATAGCAGCCATCCCATTCTGCTATCTGCTGAGAAGCTAGTGTGGCTGTGGGGTGCAGAGGTGGGGGTGAGGGGGTGCTGGAAGAATACCCTGTCCCAAATTGAGAGGGAGTAAAAATTCCCTAGCGGTTGTAGGAAGAGTGGGTGAATCAGCCCTCAGCCCTCCCCCATCAATTCTGTTGCCTCTTACCAGAGACTAGGCTGGGAAAGATGAAGTATAGCTAACCCAGGAAAGGAGGGGAGTCATTCGAATGATACAGGAACGCACGTCAAATATTTCAGGTGGAGCCAGGCGTGGTGGTGCACATCTGTAATCCTAGTACTTGGGAGGCTGAGACAAGGAGGATCGCAGGTTCAAGGCCAGCCTCAGCAACTGAGCGAGACCCTCAGCGACTTGGTGAGACCCTGTTTCAAAAGAAAAATAAAAGCTGGCCATGGTGGCGCACGCCTGTAATCCCAGTACTTGGGAGGCTGAGACCAGAGGATCCAGGTTCGCGGTCAGTCTCAGCTACTTAGGGAGGCCCTCCATGACTTAGCAAGACCCTGTTTCAAAATAAAGAATAAAAAATAGGGCTGGGGGTGGAGGTCAGAGATAAAATACCCTGGGGTTCAATCTCCAGTACTGCAAAAAAAAAAAACTTAAAAAGGGCTGGGGGTGTAGCTTGGAGGTCGAATGCCCCTGGGTTCAATCCCCAGTACAAAAAAAAAATTTTTTTCAGGTGGGATGGGTGTGTATATGGAACAAAGAATGCCAATCGCAGAGTTCACCTCTGACGTCACACTGGGCACAGCTAAACCAAGAATGAGAGGTCTCTACAGCCAGCGCACACATATTCTCAGCAGACAGGCAGCTCGCCCTCTGCACACCTGTTCGCTCCTGGGGTGCCGCACTGGCTCCCCAGGCTACCAATCCCCCAGGTTTTCTATTTTTCTGGGTTTTTTTTGCAGTACTGGGGATTGAACCCAGGGGCGTTTTACCTCCGAGCTACACCCCCAGACCTATTTTTTATTCTTTATTTTGAAACAGGGTCTCACTAAGTTGCGGAGGCCTCACTAAGTAGCTGAGGCTGGCCGCGAACCCGGATCCTCTGGTCTCAGCCTCCTAAGTATGGGGATGACAAGCGTGCGCCACCACGCCCGGCTTCAGTGTATTTTCTTGTGTGTGTGGGGGGAGAGAACAAATGAACTCCAAGAAGAACATGAGGATATTTTAAAAATGGCATCTCAGCCGGGTGTGGTGGCACACGCTTGTAATCCCAGTACTTTGGGAGGCGGAGATTGGAGGATCCGGGTTCGAGGCCAGCCTCAGCTCGCTTGCTCTCTCTCTCTCTCTCTCTACCTAGTGAGGCCCTCCACAACTTTGTGAGACCCGGTTTCAAAATACAGTATAAAAAATAGGGCCGGGATTGTAGCGCGGAGGTAGAACGCCCCTGGGTTCAATCCCCAGTACCAAATAAATAAATAAATAAATAAATAAATAAATAAATAAAAAAAATAAAAATGGCATCTCTGTGACTTTGCAAAATAAAGGATGAAGGCATCATTTATACATACGTTGCACATACCCATACGTCGCTTTGTGATTATGCTATTCTATTGGTTTTCTTTGAAAATGACAAAATATAACTATCCAGACAGAGGGATTGTCCTCTAGATGAAGTCCTCAAAAGGCCTACATTGATGGAAAACATACTGAAGAATTATGTGGCCTTCTTCGCTTCTTCTGAGCTGCCGGGTAGCGGTACCAGGGATTGAACGCAGGGGCGTTCTACCTCCGCGCTACACCCCCAGCCCTAATTTTTTATACTTTATTTTGAAACCGGGTCTCACGAAGTTGCAGAGGGCCTCACTAAGGAGAGAGAGAGAGAGAAAGAGACAGGGAGAGAGAAAGAGAGAGAGAGAGAGAGAGCTGAGGCTGGCCGTGAACCCGGATCCTCCGGTCTCTGCCTCCCAAAGTACTGGGATTACAAGCGTGCGCCACCATGCCCGGCTCCGGGTAGCCTTTTATATCACAGTAATGTAAACTCCAGCCACACGAGCAAAATTCTAATGAACTCCACTTGCCAAGAGAACTTGAACTTTGAGTTTATTTTCTGTCCCGACATCCACTTGGAAGGTGTCTTTTTTTCCCAAGAAACACAATTTGAAGGATAGAAAACCAGCATTCTATTTGGGGCCAGAATCAGAAAATGAAAGACAATGGAGAGAAAAAACATAATAATATGAGCTCAGCTTTTCCAGACTTGAAATAATGTGTGATTTTTGCTGTTTTTCCAACTTTTGAGACTCAGGTCTGGTAGAAGGTTTAATTCATTCTGCCTGTGAACCACCTTCCCTTTGTGGGAATATTAATGTCCAACTAAAATTTCTCCATCCGAGGAAGGGGGAAAGATTTTTAAATACAGCAGAGCTGGAAGTCGATGGGTAAATCAAATCATTTTGTCTTGACCCCGTTCATCCTCCTGGTCTCCATCTGGAGGTCCCCTGGGCTTTAACAGTGCCTCAGTCAAATAGTACCTTCAGGTGCCTCACTGTGACCTAATTAAAATGGATGTCATCCGGTGTTTGTTTATATAATTGTTTCTTTTCTTTTCTTTTTTTATGTTCATTTCTTGGTGCATTGTAATTATACATTTTGATATATATCAGGGTATCAACATCATACATGCACACATTGCACATGATGTACATACACAAACTTATAACACTCAATCACTATCCGGAGCATGAAAGGGAGGGAAGGGGGAGGGAATAGGGTGAATTGGAGGGAGGGCTAAATGTTTATATAATTTGTATAACTCCTTGCAAATGGTAAAACAGAGCTCTTCAGAATAACTTTTCCCTTTCTTCAGAAAACTGCCCATCTCATCTCCTCATGGTACTCCAGAAAGCTATGGCCGCTGGGAGAAAACTTAGGAGTCCCCAAGTTCACTGCAGAGATTTTTATGGCAAGCTAGCCAAAGGTTTATTTGTTTGTTTATTTGTTTATTTATTGATTGCCATACTGGGGGATTGAACCCAGGGGCGTTCTACCTCTGAGCTACTCCCCCAGCCCTATCCTATTTATTTATTTTTCTTTTTTATTTTGAAACAGGGTCTTACTAAGTTGCTGAGGCTGGTCTTGAACCTGTGATCCTCCTGTCTCAGCCTCCCGAGTACTGGCATTACAGGCGTGTGCCACCTTACCTGGCTCAAAAGTCTATTTGAATAGATGTACTGTGACTAAGAAGTCAGAATTCAACACTCTCCCCCATCAATTTCCATTACCAAATTCCCAATTTCCCAAATTCCCCAATTCCAAAATTCCCAATTTCCATTCCCACATTCCCACTGACGAATTTTTATTCCAGTACTGGGGATTGAACCCAGGGGCGTTCTACCTCTGAACTACAACCCCAGCCCTATTTTTTATTCTTTACTTTGAAACAGGGTCTAAGTTGCGGAGGGCCCTACTAAGTAGCTGAGGCTGGCCGCGAACCCGGATCCTCTGGTCTCAGCCTCCCAAGTACTGGGATTATAGCTGTGCGCCACTGGCTCTTTTGTGATTTTTTTTAAAGAAGACAATGATTTAATGAAGCGAGCTGCCATTTACTGAATGTTCCCATTGCACCGCGCCCACCGAATGCTCCCAGAACCCTTTATTTTGTCCACATTGGCAGGACGCTGGAGGCCGAAGGTCTCCTAGGCAGGCACTGACGAAGCGAGGCTGGGATTCAGAGCCAGATCAGAGATGTTCAAAGTCCAGAATTTTCACCCCTCGACTGGTTTTTGTTTTGTTTTTTTTCATGCTCAGCTCTACAAACCCTGTATTTCATCCCAGTGATGGGGTGGAGGAATGTTCTGTCACAAGACCAAATCCCAGGTCACCCCCAGCCTCCCCCAGCTGTTCGGAGTTTGAAACCTGGAGGATGTGGTCTGAGAATTTGCATTTTAACCAATTCCCCAGGTGCCTCCCTTGTATGTGAGTGAGAACCACTGAACTTCCCCTCTCTTCCACTGGCTGGCAGGAGAGACAGACGGACAGAGACAGACAGAAAAACAACAGCTGCTGCCATGAATTGTGCCCTAACACACCTTCTCCCATGGCTGCTCTTGTCCCGGATGAAACAGGGCAATGCTTAGTGGCTCAGATTCCAGACCACAAAGACCTCAGCCTCAGAGTTCACAGAATATCCAGGCCCGGCCGCTCCGAAGGCTGCGTGGTCAGGCTGAGAAAGTGAGGCTTTTCCAGAGAGGAAGCGAGATAAGACAAAAACTTAGAAAAAAAAAAAAAACAAACCTCCTGAAGCCGGTGTTCCAAAAGCCGAATCTATAGTCTTAACTTGAAGTTAAGTCCTGGGCCATCCAGGAAACGCAAAGCAGATGAGGGAAGTGGGTTATGTGTTTTCAACCTGGGTAGAAATATCCCGGGAAGTGATGATACGGAATCGGACACAAAGTTCACATAAAAATAACAAGGGAGTTTGCGGCAGGCAGCGTACACGGGGTGGACAGGAGGGAATCAGAGCAAGTCTAGGGCAGGAGGGAGGCCTGGGTCCAGCTTCCCAAAGTCCTAGCCCACCGAGTTACCTGGTGGTCACTCTTGAAAAAAGGAATGGCTGTGGAGGCCCAGGGGCTGGGGCCAAACTTTAGAGCTATTTTATTTTATTTATTTATACTTTTTGCAGCACTGGAGATTGAACTCGGGGCATTCTACCTCCGAGCTACACCCTCAGCCCTATTTTTTATTCTTTATTTTGAAACAGGGTCTCACTAAGTTGCGGAGGGCCTCACTAAGTAACTGAGGCTGGCCTCCAACCTGCGATCCTCCTGTCTCAGCCTCCCAAGTACAGAGATTATAAGCATGTGCCACCACGCCCAACTCTGTTTGCACAGTTTTGAACCTGGCTCTGCAGAAATAAGGAATTTTCCTGGGCTTTTCATGTAGTCTTCTCTTCTTAGAATCAGAGTCCAATTCTCTGACATGGTTTCCCACGAAGCCCTTTCTTCCCTACGCGTTCCCGGTCGCATCCTGACATTTAATTACCTCTCATTTTTGCTTGCTTTTAATTAAAGAAACACTGTTTGCATTCACCTTGGAATCATCGGCTGAATGCCACCTAGACTCTTGACATTTATTTAGGAAATCACATTTTGTGGAGTTTTTATAGCATGAATATTTGATGATTAGCGTAATCCAGGGCTCTCTGCAAATACAGGTTCATTTCTCTTCTTTCCAAGATAAGGCCAGTCAGGTCAACCTTGACATTTCTTGTGACTCTATTACAATGAAATTTCAACTGCACTTCAGATTTATATCATTGGGAATAACTGGGGAAAATTTTAGGATAGTCTAAGGTAACCATGGACATTTTCGTTATACCTGGGGAAACCACAGATACTTTCTCCACCAGAAGTGTCCCTTGCAAAGTGGTTGCTTTTGCCACCAGCAGTTTTTGAACACTGCAGTTGTCATGGTAATGTCTAATTATTATTACAAATAACATTTCCAGGTCGAGATCCGGGTAAAAACACGATATTCTCCAGGGAAAAACAAAGATAGGGGAGTAGGGGGAGGAGGATGGCAAAACCTCTTAGCCATTATTTTCTTTGTGAAAAAGTGGCTTTGGGGTCATTTATTTCAAATACTCATGACATCAAGGGATCCCTACTTTTAAGAAAAGCTGGTTTTACAGCAAGAACATTGGCCCCTTCCTTCTGATGCCTAATGACTCAAGGCTGAGGTTGTTAGAGAATCCTTTCACAGAACAAAGCGGATTGGATTCATCGGTAGAGTTTGTATTCCAAAGCATCTCTTAGGATCTCTGCGGGGGTCAGGGATTTAGGTCTTAGAAATTGTGTTTCGGCTCCAGGTTGTCCAGTCCCATTTTCTGTAGTCTCTGAGGGTAATTGTAAAGCTGGTAAAGAAGAAATAATGTGAGCTAAGACAAGACACCAAGGCCCACGAAAAGACTCAGGGTTGACGGAGGGTCTCTGCTCTTAGTAATGGGGCGGAGAGGCCCCCCAGGATGTAAGACACATAAGCCATAGAACAGGAGGCCATGAGAGGGGTGACTAAAATGTGCATAGAAAGGTTGATCCTTTTTTTGTGTGTGTGGTACCGGGGATTGAACCCAGGGGCATTCTACCTCCAGGCTACACCCCCAGCCCTATTTTTTTATTCTTTATTTTTGAAACAGGGTCTCACTAAGTTGCGGAGGGCCTCACTAAGTAGCTGAGGCTGGCCGTGAACCTGCGATCCTCCTGTCTCAGCCTCCCAAGGACTGGGATGACAAGCATGTGCCACCA
>PVJS01008685.1:16378-52523 GCA_004027185.1 Glis glis
GGGATTGAACCCAGGGGCATTCTATCTGTGAGCTATACCCCCAGCCCTATTTAATTCTTTCTTTGTGTGTACGTGTGTGTGTGTGTGTGTGTGTGTGTGTGTGTGTGTATGTGTGTGTGTGTGTGTGAGGAATACTTGGGGTGGAACCCAGGGGCCTTCTACCTCCAGGCTATACCCGCAGTCCTATTTTATTTTTTATTTGGAAACAGAGTCTCACTAAGTTGCTGAGAGCCTCATAAGTTGCTGAGGCTGGCTGCGAACCTGCAATCCTCCTGTCTCAGCCTCCTAAGTACCAGGATTACAAGCGTGCGCCACCACGCCCAGCAAGGTTGATCCTTTCTAAAATCACATGGGCCTATTCTTTAAGACTGTCTTGGTCCAGTTGTTGACTTCTGGCCTGTGACGCATGTCACTGTGGGGTGCTGGACTCTTTCCTGCACACAATCGCTCTTGTCACCTGAATTTCTGATTCCTGCATTTAGATCTGCACCTAAGGGCTCATTTTCAATGATCTGGGGGCAGATCTGGCTTTCACATTTATACTGAGCACCAACTATGTTCTAAGCCCTGTAGCTAGAGAGTAAACCCTATATCCCGACTTCTACAGATGACCTCTATCAAGGTAACATTGGGGTGTAGGAGGAATACTGTGTTGACACAATACGATGTAGCCTTTTTTTTGTGTGTTACCGGGGATTGAACCCAGGGGTGTTCTACCTCTGAGCTACACCCCCGGCCCTATTTTTTATCCTTTATTTTGAAACCGGGTCTCACAAGTTGCGGAGGGCCTAAGTAGCTGAGGCTGGCCGCGAAACCGGATCCTCCGGTCTCCGCCTTGCAAGTACTGGGATGACAAGCGTGCACCACCACGCCCGGCTGACGTAGCCTCAGTTTCTAAGTTTTAAAATATGAAAAAATAGTTTATCTTAGAATAGGGTATTTGCGGGCTATTCAAGGGAGCAGTTTATTAAGATTATGACGTTAGTCAGGCATGGTGGTGCACACCTATACTTGGGAAGCTGAGATAAGAGGATCACAGGTTCGAGGCCAGCCTCAGCAACTTAATGAGACCTTGTTCCAAAAAATAAAAAAGAGGGGGGGTGTGAGTGTAGCTCAGAGGTAGAATGCCCTGGGTTCAATCCCCAGTACCCCCCACCCCCAAATATCACGGCTTTAGACTGGACTGCGTAGGCTAAAACCCTGGCTCTGCCACGGATGGGTGAACTTGAACAAATTATTGAGCCTTTCCGTGTTTCAGATTCCTCATCTTTAAATCGAGATGATAGGAACTCTTTCATGATTTTTTTGAGAGGCCCAAAACAGTGTTGTGAAGCATCAATACCAACATCAACAGGTATCCCAGGAGCACAAGCACAGGAGCGTCAGAACCTCTTCCCCTTGTCATCTGCCTTCTTCAGCCCACCTCTGGCCAAGAAAACAGAGGGGACCACAGGTACGTGCTCCTGTCCTGAGCTCACTGTCAGGGCAACCCCAGACACCGCGCGTCACACGCAAACACAGGCAAAACTCCCGAGGTTCAAACGTTTCGCGCGCTGCTATAATCACACATATTGATGCTTTGGATTTTCCCGGTCTTGAGTAATTTACAAAGCTTAACCTTGCATGAGCCAGCGAGCCTGGTTATTACCCCAGAATTCTTAATGGAATCCATGCGACACAATGAGATTCCAACATTTCCCATTTGTGTTGGCTTAGACAGAGGGCCAAAGGACTTCTGCCAAGGACAAGGGAACAGATAAATAAATACATCTGGCTTTTGCTCCTTGGGCCTCTTACAGTGGCCTGATAAATTCTCCCAGCTTCCCCCCCCCATACCCCTTTTCTCAACCCATCTCCTTCCCAGATGAATATGAGCATTGCAGTTGGAGGTAGAGTTTTAGGAAACAATTTGGAAGCTGAACATGGTGATGCACACCTGTAATCCTGATACTTGGGAGGCTGAGACAGGAGGATCACAGGTTGGAGGCCAGCCTCAGCAACTTAGTAAGACCCTCAGCAACTTAGCATGACCCGGCTTCTGAATAAAAATAGCAAGGGCTAGCCAGGCATGGTGGTGCACGCTTGTAATCCCAGTACTTGGGAGGCTGAGACAGGAGGATCGCAGGTTCGCCACCAGCCTCAGCTTCTTAGTGAGGCCCTCCACAACTTAGCGAGACCCTGTTTCAAAATAAAGAATAAAAAATATGGCAGGGTGTAGCTCGGAGGTAGAATGCCCCTGGGTTCAATCTCCAGTACCACAAAAAAAGAAAAAAAAGCAAGGGCTAGGGGTGTCGTTTGGAGGTAGCATGCTTTTGGGTTCAATCCCCAGTACCACCTTGGGAATGGTGGTACACACCTGTAATCCCAGTACTTGGGAGACTGAGACAGGAAGATTGCAGGTTCGAGGCGAGCCTCAGCAACTCAGGGAGACCCTTAGCAACTTAGCATGACCCTATTTCAAAATAAAAAAAAATATAAAGGGCTGGGGTGTAGCTCAGAGGTAGAATGCCCCTGGGCCCTGAGTTCAATCCTCAATTAAAAATCAATCCTTCAATTAAAAAAAATAAAAATAAATAAATAAATAGGTACCAAAAATAAATAAATAAATAAATAGATTAATTAATTAATTAGCAAGCAAGCAAATTGGGCCATATCATCTCTCTCTGCTTACAACTCTCTAGTGACAGTTCACTTTCTGGGAGCGTCTAGCCCCTGTCTTTCTCTCTGATGCCTGCCTGAGCCACTGTCTCGGTATGTTCTAGCCGCAGCCTCCAGGAACCCCAAGGTCTCCCCTGCCCCAGAGGGCACCTCGTCCCTTAAGGAGCCCCTGACCTGAAAAGGTTTGCCCAGTGCTCCTGCTGCAGTGGTCGAGGACTTTATCCACCTGGGTCTCCTCTTTCCCTGGTCACTGGTGACCTCCCCGCACGATCGTCACCGCAGCCGCCTCGGGGTCTGGGGGGAGGGCAGAGACTTGTTTGTGAATTACTGTGTTTCGGTGTCTCTTGACCCCACTGTCCAGCCAGTCTCCAGCTCTCCCTGACATGCAGCAAACACCACAGATGCTGGCTAAATAAACGAGTGTGTGTCATTAGTGAAAAAAGATGACAGTATAGAACGGTCGCATCTACCCGCGAAGAGACCAAATTGAAATTTTTTGCCCAGTGGCGACACACCCACTTAGCCTTCTGTGGCTTCTCTGTTCTGCCCCCCTGTCCCCTTGGCCAAGTTTGGAATTTATAAGAATTCAGAGTTTTTTTCCAAATAGATAAGCTGAGGAAACGCTGAATGTGTCCATGGCTTGTTTCTGCCCCCTGTGTATTTTAAGAGAAATCTAGCCTTAATTCATTTATAGTGGGTGTAAACGATTTCATCTCATTTCCCTCGCTTTTTTTTTTTTGAAAAATCAAAACTTTCTTTTGCTGACACAGGAAGTCGTAGTTTGTCAAGACGACATGAACTTGAACCCAGAAAGGCTTGCATCCCACTGAACCTCAGAAACCACAAAAATGGAAGAAATTCAGGACATCGAGTGTGTCGACAGGGCCGACCATTTTGTTCATGTCATGGCGGTTGATCTGTGCACCCCCAGCTTCACCCCGGCTGTGGTTCTTGGTCCAGGCGCGTGACACGGCGCTGAGACTCGGACCTTAGAAGGCAGTTTCCACAGCTGCCCTTTTAGGCCTTTTGAGTTTCTTCTGTAACCTTTGCAAACAGCTGGGCCAAATTCCATCTTGTCCCCGACCCACACAGACCTCCTCTGCCCAGTGTTCAGTGTGAGGACAAAGGAAATTCAGGGAGAACACGGCGTAAGATATGATTTGGCCCGCGTCCCCAGCTGTTTCAAGACAGCCACCCAGAACGTAGATTGTGTGCTGGGTTGGGAAAATTGCTCCAGTATCAATTTCCAATAAAATGTAAAAGGCGGTCATTCAGGCCGGGAGAGGCGGCAGCTTTGCCTGTTACTCCAGAGCTCCCCCTCCTCTCTCTGTCCTTTGTTCTAATGATTAACCCATAGTAGGAATGTAAAGGCAATGGAAGCTTCTAGCCTTAGAAGGATGCATAGAGGCAGTTAAAGCCTCTATCCCTAAAAATATATATAAGAAGTAACTAAAAGCCCCAAGATCACAGTGACTCTGCCTGGCGCATTTTAAAACCGTAAAGAGAGTAAGGGCCTTCTGTCATGTTCTTAGAGATTACACACAGCTGCACTGACTACCAACTAGTGCCTCTGTTTACCTCCTAGTCTTTGTGACCCAGCCTTAATAAACTTCATGGGTTACTTCAAAGCACCCATAGCTGATGGGCAACTGATACAGCAGAGGTAAAAAAAGATAGATCATTAACCCCTGCACTTAGTGAGTGTACTGTCCAGAGACTAGAAGGCACCACCTGCCTAAGAAATAAGTTACTAGCCCGTTGCCTTGGTAACGCCGATAAGAACATACTAACGTGAGGACCGTATTTAAGGGGCCACGGTCCGAGGGAGGGGCAGAGTTAGTTCCCTTTTCGGGCTCTCCAGCGTGCACCCTGCTTTTCTTCTCTCCCCTATTTTCCTACTGACTTTGTAATAACATTTTGTTTAAGCTGCAACCACTGTCTGTTAGTTTTAATTCCCCATTCAGAAGACTATATCTGAATCGAGAGAAAGAACTCACAGCGCCACTTCCACCAGAACAGATTGTATTGTTGTTTTTATTTTATTTGCCATTTTTAAACTTGGAATAAACATATGGATCTGTATGCTTATACATTTTTTTCTCAAAGTTAAGATAAAAAGTTTAATACTCCTGCATGCCATTCTGCCCAGGATAATAAACACGGACAGTCACTAAGAATATCTCCTCCTGACCCAGTTGATCCTGATAAATGATAAGGTAGAGTTACATTTAATGAAGTAATTGGCCGGACACCTTTAGACTTTCAATGATAGTTGTATGTATGCAATACAGTGCAACAGGAAAGAGATCTATCCCTGAGCCCTGGGTTTATATCTTAGCTCTTTCATCTATAAATGATACTACCCTGACCTTGCTTTACTCATCCAAAAAGCAGGGCTAAGTGGTAGAATATCAGAGGGTTCCTGTGAGGCTCAAATCAGTTGATATAGTGCCTGGTGTGTGCCATGTTTGAAAGATAAGAGGAAGATGCTCCTGGAGGAAATATAAATTGGTATAATTATGTTGGAAAATGGTACAAAATATTAATTGAATTTTAAAGTCGGTGCATATCAAGACCAAACAATTCCACTTCTCTCTTTTTTTTCTTTTTTTGTACTGGGGATTGAACCGAGGGACATTCTACCACCAAGCTACACCCCCAGCCCTATTTTATTTTTTTATTTTGAAACAGGGCCCTGCTAAGTTGCTGAGGCTGGCCTCCAACCTGAAATCCTCCTGTCTCAGCCTCCCAAGTACCGGGATGACAGGCACGTACCACCATGCCCTGCTGAACTCCTCTTTATTTCCATTACACAAACACTGGCACACAAGGAGACAGGTGCAAAATATTCAGAATAGTGTGGTTTGCAACAGTGAGGTATGAGAAGCAACCAAAGAGTTCTTTGGCTTTTAAGAGGCTAATTCCTACAAAGAAATGCCCTTAACCAGGGTGGTGGTGCACGCTTGTAATCGCAGTACTTAGAATGCTGAGACAGGAGGATCGCAGGTTCACGGCCAGCCTCAGCTACTTAGTGAGGCCCTCACTAAGTGAGACCCTATCTCAAAATAAAGAATAAAAAATAGGGCTGGGGGTGTAGCTCGGAGGTAGCATGCCCTGGGTTCAATTCCCAGTACTGCAAAAAAAAAAAAAAACCTTAAATATCTCAAGAGATGAACAGTTTCAATTTCATGGTGATTCAGCGGTCCAACATTCAGTAAAACTGAATTTCTGTCAGTTTTACTTAAATTTTTGGGGGTCGTTTTCATCCTGAAAGACCTTGGATGCTTCTGCTTAATCTTTTGCATCAAGCCAGCGCACTGGGGATGAGAGAGGGTGTGAAAATCTTTATGAGGTTTTAACAGATCCAACCAGGAAGTGCTGTGTGCCCCTGCCCTCCACAGTCCGCCAGACACGACTCAGTAACCTTGCCAGACCTAATCATGGTATGTCCTGTGTAGAGGTTCAGGAAGAAAGGAAGCCACAGCTCTGTGGAGCAGCCAACCACCCAGGTGTGACACACATACTACGACCATATTAAAAGAATGAGGTAGAACTATGTTTCCTCACAAATGGACCTCCCAAGATGAACCACGGAAAAAAATAGACAAGCAAGTGGCCTGGCAGGGGGCGGGTTCCTTGTGAAGTAGACTAGGAAACGGATGGACGATTCAAGATTTTTTTTTTTTTTTTGCGGTACCGGGGATGGAACTCAGGGGTGTTCTACCTCCGCGCTATACCCCTGGCCCTATTTTTTATACTTTATTTTGAAACCGGGTCTCACGAAGTTGCGGAGGGCCTCCCTAAGGAGAGAGAGAGAGAGAGAGTGAGAGACAGAGAGAGAGAGAGAGGGAGAGATAGAGACAGAGACAGAGCTGAGGCTGACTGCGAACCCGGATCCTCCGGTCTCCGCCTCCCAAAGTACTGGGATTATAAGCGTGCACCACCACGCCCGGCCTTCAAGATGTTTAGTAGGAATATCTTTGGGAATATCAGAGGTAAAATATCCCTGGTTCAATTCCCAGTAGCACGCGTGCACACACACACACACACACACACACACACACACACACACACCAGAAAACAAAAGGACTCACTTTTCTCTGAGTGTATTTCTTTTTTTGTGTGTGTGGTACTGGGGATTGAACCTAGGGGCATTCTACCTCCAAGCTACACCCCCAGCCCTATTTTATTTTTTATTTTAATTTTTTGGATTTTTGTGGTACTAGGGATTGAACCCAGGGGCATTCTACCTCCAAGCTACACCCCCAGTCCTATTTTTGATTCTTTATTTTGAAACAGGGTCTCACTAAGTTGCGGAGGGCCTCACTAAGTAGCTGAGGCTGGCTGCGAACCTGCGATCCTCCGGACTCAGCCTCCCAAGTACTGATGTTACAAGCGTATGCCACCACGCCCAGTTCTCTGAGTAAATTTCTATTAAGTACACAGAAACCTGCACAAAACCCTGAACATTTTGCATAATCAACAGACTGTCAGGGTGATGGGATTCTTTTGAGAAAAGTAGGTCTGAGACTTGGAATAAAGGTGAAAGAAATAACTTTAAACAAAAAAGGAATTACAATTTTACTTCCATAATAGGAATGTAATAAAATTTTATTGACGGTGTGCTTTCTATACAAGTCTGAGTGACAAAAATAGTGATCTAAACAATTTTCTACCTGTAGCAGAACCTCTATTTCAGAAACATCACAGAAAAATAGCTCTCCTCAGTCAGGTGCAGACCTGTCATCCCAGGATGTGGGAGGCTGAGCCAGAAGGATCGCAGGTTGGAGGCCAGCCTCAGCCACTTAGTGAGGCCCTGTTTAAAAAAAAATTAAAAAGGGCTGGGGTGTAGCTCAGTGGTAGAGCACCCCTGTGTTCAATTCCCAGTACCACACACACACACACACACATACACACATACACACACACACTTACACACCCCTCCTACTTATTCAAGTGTTGCTTGGCTTTCTTTCTGTCTTCTTCCTCCCAAGTTTTCTGGCTATGTCCCGCTCACTCACCTCACCACCAAAGGGTGACTGGGGCTGGGGGCAGTGGGCGTGGGGAGGAGAGGAAGGAAACCAGAACCCGCAATTTTCATTGCTTGCTGGGGGCTCTGGCTAATAGGTTTAGTAGGGGGAAATGTTGGGAAGATGTTATTTGGATTATGTGGCCCTGTCCACCAGGCATGTCACACCCTTCTCGCCTTAGCACGGACCCGGGAGAATTGGCCTTAATTACATTTGCAGGGACAGAAACCAAGTCAAGACTGCCTTCAGTGGGTGTGTGGCTCCAGCAAGACTAATGTTTTTTCCTTTCAAATGGCGCATCCTAAAGGGGCGGGTTGATGAAAGAAACGTTTTCCATTGTATTTGCACTTATTACCCATCTACACATCTTTCTGCATGATGTAGTTCATCTCGATAGACCAAGACAACTAACTTCCTTGAATTTGAAAAGGGAGATCTTTAGTTCCTGGTTTGGCAATGGAATACTTTATTTGGGATGCCCAAGCAAAAGGAATGATGCCACCAATAATGGGCATTGCTTAAATATTTCAAAAAGTACCTGTTGAATTTAATGGAATTAAGTATTTTTATAATACCATGGCTCTAATCTGCCCTTAAAATCCTCTGTGTGATAAGTGGTGATACCCTGGGTTTCAACCAAGCACTTCAAACCAAAGAGGAATGTATTTCTCTTGAAATTAAAAAGGTATGGTAGAAGCTGGGCATAGTGGCACACACCTTTAATCCCAGTCCTTGGGAGGCTGGGATAGGAGGATCGTATGTTCGAGGCCAGACTTAGTATCTTAGCAAGACCCTCAGAAACCAGGCAAGACTCTGTTTCAAAAGAAAAAAAAATGAAAAAGGCTGGGGGTGTAGCTCAGGGGGTAGAAAGCCCTGGGTTCAATCCCCAGTACCCATCTCAACAAAAAAAACACACACACATGCAATTTCTTTTGTGTGTGTGTGTGTGGCACCGGGGATTGAACCCAGGGGCGTTCTACCTCCGCGTTACACCCCCGGCCCTATTTTTTATCCTTTATTTTGAAACCGGGTCTCATGAAGTTGCGGAGGGCCTAAGTAGAGAGAGAGAGACAGAGAGAGTGAGCGAGAGAGCTGAGGCTGGCCGCGAACCCCGATCCTCCGGTCTCCACCTCCCAAAGTACTGGGATTACAAGCGTACACCACCACGCCTGGCTCACATGCAATTTTGGTAGAAAGAAGGTTGCCCCCACATGAAACAAACTGGACTTCCCGTTTGGACTGTGCCTTACGTGGTTTGAAGGCAACTCCCACACACTCTGCCTCAAGTTGTTCAGCTATAAAATGAATGTACAACGAAAAAACCCTACACTTCCTGCTTTCCACCTATTTTCGCATTTGTGATGTTCACCCCCACGCCAATATTAATGAGCTACATTACCTACGGGTTTTATTGGCATCAGATGAACCCGGCCTTGACTCGGCCATGTATCTGCTGTTCGATGTTAGGGAAACCAGGCGCCTCTTCAAGACCCTACTTTCTCATTTGTACCATGAGGTTACATCTTAGCTAATTTATCACCGGACAGCTCTGAATGTCAAAGTCATGAAGTATAACCTACTGCCTGCGACACAGCAAGCCATCATAACGGGGTTATCCTCCCATCTCAGCTATCCCTCTGACAAGACACACTCGGTTTTTCTACTTTCCTAAGAAAAACACACACTGTGGCCGGGTGTGGTGGCGCACGCTTGTAATCCCAGTACTTTGGGAGGCGGAGACCGGAGGATCCGGGTTCACGGCCAGCCTCAGCTCTCTCTCTCTCTCTCTCTCTCTCTCTCTCTCTCTCTCCTTAGTGAGGCCCTCTGCAACTTCGTGAGACCCGGTTTCAAAATAAAGTATAAAAAATAGGGCCGGGGGTGTAGGACGGAGGTAGAACGCCCTGCACTCAATCCCCGGTACCGCAAAAAAAAAAAAAAAGAAAAAAAGAAAAACACACACTGTAAAATACACATCCTTCAAAGACAACCTGAAGACATCCAGGAATTCCGAAGGCTGCAAATTCCATGAGTTCATGGCAGTTTTCACTAATTCCGCTGATCTAAAGACAAAAAGGAGAGAGTCCACTGGGTACCCAAATTCATGTTTTGTGATGTCTTGCATCCTCCTCTTTCTGCCTCTTTTGGGGTGGCCGTGTTGGGAATGGAGGTGCCTTTCAAGACTGGAATGTCAGGACCCTCTGCTTCCCTCAGGGTAGAGGGCCTGGCTGTCTAAGAGTTTCCAGGTCTGAAAGGAGACAGAGCCGCAACATAGAAACTCACACAGGTAGAGAGCACAACCCCCTCGGAAAAATGATGTATCGAGGGGCACCAAAATGGTGGGACTGCAAATTAGTACAACCACCATGGAGATCGGTCTGCTGGTTCCTCAACAGACTAGGAATGGAACCAACGTATGACCCTGCTCTACCACTACTTGGTATCTTTCCAAAAGAATACTATAATGATACATCCATATCCATGTTTGTTTGTTTGTTTGTGTGTTTGTTTGTTTGTTTGTGGTACTGGGGATGGAACCCAGGGGCATTCTACCTCCGAGCTACACCCCCAGCCCTATTTTTTTATTCTTTATTTTGAAACAGGGTCTCACTAAGTTGCGGAGGGCCTCACTACGTAGCTGAGGCTGGCCGCGAACCCAGATCCTCCAGTCTCAGCCTCCCAAATACTGGGATTACAAATGTGTGCCACCACGCCTGGCTCTTTCTTTCATATTAAAAATTCAAATTTAAGATTAAGCTTTTGAAAAATGAGAGTCTCATATATGGTTATTCAGATAAACTGAAGTTATTTTTCATTTGACAGTTTCGAAGCAAGTAAGCGAAGGAAAGTTGGGCTTGATCACTTGCAGTTAGATTGAGTTTCACTTTCCTTCTTGGGTAGCCTTCAAAGTGACAATCCTTGAAGCAAATGTCACTCTGTCAGCAACAGTTCTGCAACACCCTGGCTACCACAGACAGATGCACAGTCAGCACTAGGCTAGAGAATATGTAACGGAAGAAACGACGGTAATTAAAGTGTTTACTTAAGTGTACAAATTGCCTCAAATATGGCTGCATGGGAAAGACCTCATTATAGACCCTCCTTGGCACATAAACCTGGTAACCATGTGAAGGTAATTAATTTGCCCTCCTAGGCGGAGTGGTGGGTCACCTGTGGCCCTTCCTCTCTTCTTTGCAATAGGACAAGTTTAACCTTGAAACAGAGATGCCCTTCTAGCATTTGAAAGTCTTCCAACCAGACACTCATTGCAGAAGCTGTGAGGTCGTTGTGACTTGAAAAGTATGGGCAGAAAGCCTGTGTGTGAACACAGATGACGGCGCGCAGAATGGTCCCCAGGACACACCCCAGGGTGTCACTGAAGCAAGATGCATTCCGCGCACTTTCTAGCTTCCTTTTTTTTTTTTTTAGCGGAACTAGAGATTGAACCCAGGAGCATTCTACCTCCCAGCTACATCCCCAGCCCTATTTTTTAATTCTTTATTTTGAAACAGGGTCTCACTAAGTTGCGGAGGACCTCACTAAGTCGCCGAGGCTGGCCGCGAACCCGGATCCTCCGGTCTCAGCCTCCCAAGTCCTGGGGTTACAAGTGTGCACCACCATGTCCGGCTGAGCTTTATGTTTTCACTGTGTTGTAGGAGACATTGCTTATTTCCCTTGCGTCTTAAATTGTTGAATCAAGTAGAACTCAGTGTAGGACCCCAGGGATAGGCAAGGTGATGGGTGTATAGTACATCTTATTTTGTTTGCATTTCTTTTTTCTTTTTAATTTGTACCAAGGATCTATTGTGTTAGCAATTTACCTGTTCATTTTTCTTTACTGTAATAAAAGGATTTTTTTCTTAGAAGGCCATGCCCACCACTGTGCAATTGAAGCAAGGTGAATATTGTGATGCTATGAACATGGATATGCAAGTATTGCTATAATATTCTGATTTCAGTTCCCTTGGGAAGATGCCGGGAGCGCTATCACTGGGTCATATGGTGGTTCCATTCCCAGTCTTCTGAGAAACCTCCACACTGGTCTCCATAGCAACTGGACTAGCTTGTAGTCCCACCAGGAGCATATTCGAGTTTCTATTTCCCACATCCTCGCCAGCATCTATTACTGTTTGTGTTCTCGATGACTGCCATTCGGACTGGATTTAGGTGGGATCTCAGTATCATCTGGATTTGCATTTCCTGATTGCTAATGATGTTGAACATTTGTTCATATATTTGTATTTCTTCTTTTGACAAATGTCTATTCAGTTCAGTTGCCCATTTTTGGATTGGGTTATTTTTTTTTTTAGTGTTAAGTTTCTTAAGCTCTTTGTATATTCTAGCTACAAGTCATTTATCAGAGAGGCGATTGGCAAGGATTTTCTCCCATTCTGTAGGCTCTCTCTGTAGACTCTTGATGGTTTCCCTTGCTACATAGAAGCTTTCTAATTTAATGTCATCCCATTTATTAATTTTATTTTCTGGACAACAAAGGATTTGATTTTATTATTTCTGAAGTAGATAGATATATGGCCGATAAGCTTCTCTTTAAATATCTAATTGACAAAAATTGTATTTATTCAAGGTATATAACATGATGATTTAATTTATATTTACATTGTGTGATAATTGTAACAATCAAATTAATTAACATCCATCACCACCTATACTATAAGAAAAAAGAGGCAGCAGGGACAATAATGAATAGAGTTCAGATACTGAATGGGCCTTGTGGTACCATAGAAAACCCAGGTGTCTGACCCTGGGGTCCCTAGGTAGGTTTTAATCCATTCAGGGACCTTTGACAAGACACAAAAATCTCACTGAGATTCACTTAGAGCATCTTCAAAATGAGGGCAACAATATTAACCATAAGAAATAGCAGAGAGAGCTAGCTAGCAAGTGTGCCAACTCTCCTCTTCTCCCCCCTCCAGGCAGACGTTCTTGACTTCAAAATCAACATGGCGAAAATCACATTCATATTTTGCCACATACTTCCTTCCTCAACCAACCTGTCTTCTCAGCAGAGCCACCTTGACTCCACTCACCCAGGCTTAGAGTGTCAGTTCCCCGCATTGGACAAAGAATACATATGCGCAGATTTGAAAGTTCTCTGTAGTAGACTTGTAGCCTTAATCTTCATGACTATGCCCAAACAAATTAAAGAGGTCAAAACACGAGGCAGTGGAGGAGCAGGGGCAGGACTGATCGCCGCCTCAACTGCAGCTCAGGTCACAAAGAACCTTCCAACACCCTGCTCGTTTCTATTTTTTTTTTTTTTTGCGGTACTGGGGATTGAATGCAGGGGCGTTCTACCTCCGCACTACGACCCCAGCCCTATTTTTTTTATACTTTATTTTTGAAACCAGGTCTCACAAAGTTGCGGAGGGCCTCACTAAGGAGAGAGAGAGAGAATGAGAGAGAGAGACAGAGAGACAGGGAGAGAGAGAGCTGAGGCTGGCCGCGAACTCGGATCCTCCGGTCTCCGCCTCCCAAAGTACTGGGATTACAAGCGTGCGCCACCACGCCCGGCTCTATTTTTGTTTTGTCAGTCACACCCAAATGGAAGTCTGGATTATTACCAGAACCTGGATTATTACCATATGCTCTTAGGTCCAAATGCAGATAAGTGTTAGAGAAGCAGAGTGGGTGACAGGCAAGTCTTCAGGGAAGAGGAAGGAAAAACAAAACGAGGAAGGTGGGGATCTTGAATTCAACTTGCCCAGAAAAACAGAATCCTTATCTTCTCCTCTAAGATAATGGTGCTCCCAACCAGGACAGCAAGACAGCATCAACCCTGAACCCTGATCTTCCCCTTCTACTTCCCATCAAACAATACACCAGGTCCAAGTGAGTCAAGTTTGTGTGAAGACTTAAGGCATATGTTACATGTGTTGATCTATATGAATCTATACCGCATCAGCAAAACCTGCTTAGCTTTTTAAAAGAAATCAAATTGTGTTACTATCCTGTTTATCCAAAGAACAATGACTAAAACAAAATGGGCATGTAATAAATAGGCACTCAATGCCAGACACTGCCTTACACGCTTTATATGAGTCTCCATTATTCTCATATCTCTATGAGACATATTGCACCAATCCTCATTTTACCAATGGGTAAACTTGAAGAGATAGGGAGTTATTCCAAAGGTATCCAGCTAATGAGCAAGTGGTAGCTGGAACGTGACACACTGGGTTTTATCTTTGTGACTATAGATCCTCTGGGTAGGATATCTCCTCTCCAGGTGACATTGCACCCTGCTGGCTTCTGTGGAGGCCAGTAAAGGCTCTCTGGCCTCTCGGCTTCAGGCTGAGTTTGGGTGGTCAGATCCAGCAGGAGATGGGAAGGAGGGAAGAGTCAGGTTAGATACTAATTCTTCTGCTTCCTATCTGGGAGGTCCCTACAGTCTGACATTCCTGACAGAAGGCCCCTCTTCACACCTCTCCAGTGTGGTTTCCATTACTGTTTCCTCCCTTTGTCTGTCTAGGCCCAGGGTTCATAGTGGCAATGCTACTACTGATCCCAGTATAGACAGTCATTTCTGTGGTTTCCTCATACCCAGCCCTCAAGTCTGTAAAGAGTCACACTGTCAAACATCTCCGCAACTCATCCTGATTTGAATGTGCCTTCTGGGTCCTGTTGGGTCCTTGACTGATAGAGCCTATCAAATCATGCCTTTGGTCTAAAAGTACCCCTGATCCCCACAATCCCATGCCCCTGGCTGCTCCTCAAGGAAAGGCTTCTCCCCACTTCTGCAGGAGAATTCCTGCTCCCCCTGTAGGACTTCTCAAAGTAGTTCTCTTACTCAACACTCCTCAAACCTTCCAAACCTCCCTCCCCACTTATGAGCAAAATAAAGGACTGCTTCTATGTCTTTCCGAATGCTCAAAATTTTAACAACAACTTATGCTATGTACACGTGTGTCTGAGAATGTACTACTGTATGTGATCACTAGTAGACAGGAAGAAATGATACTGCCTTCTTACATTTATTTTTTTTATCAAGTTCTACTCATCAAATCAACTGTTAGGGACATTCCATTTAGTAACATGGAAGACAATACTTATCTGTGATGGGGGTGTTGTTTGTTTTCTGTTTTGGTACTGGGGATTGAGCCCAGGGGCATTCTACCTCTAAGCCCTTTACTATTTATTATTTTGAAACAGGGTCTCACTAAGTTGCTGACAGTCTCACTAAGTTGACGAGGCTGCTCTCCAACCTACAAACCTCTTATGTCAGCCTCCCAAGTACTGGGACTATAGACATGCACCACCAAGCCCAGCTCATTTTAATCTAGCCACTTGACTGGGATGAGGGATGCCAGATAATTGGTAAAACGTGATTTCTGTCTGTAAGGCTGTTTCTGGAAGAGATTCGCATTTGTTTTGGTGAACTGAGTAAAAGGGATGTCCCTGCCCACTGTGGGAGGCCATTATCCAATTCATCAAGGGGTTTGAACCAAATAAAGGGTGGAGGAAGGTCAGATTCACTTTCTGTGCTTGCCCTGAGACATCCCTCTCTCCTGCCACTGGACAGCACTCCTGGTTCTTGAGCCTTCGAAGGCATAGGGAATGACACCACTGGCTTTCTTGGTTCTCCAGCCTCCTCCCTAGAGCAGATCATGGGACTTTTCACCTCCATCATTGTGTGAGCCCATCCTCAAATCAATCTCATACTGGTTCTGCCTCTGTGGAGAACCCTGACTAATATAACACTAACCAAAGTATGAAATTCTAAAATTTCTGAAATCAGGATCTTACTGGAAAATAAAAATCTAACATATAACCAATAATTTGCTATTTATCTATTTTTAACTAGAACCAGCATCTTTTGTTTATGCCAATAACTTAATAGATTATTAGTCAGTCAGCAATATTACAAATATTTAAAAATTACTCAATACAAAGAGTTGACAGCAAAATTATCCATTACAGAGTTAAACTACCAATACAAAAGACAGACTGGAGATTTCAACACCTGGAAGATAACACTAAAATAGTTAACAAAAGCCGGGCATGGTGGTGCACACTTGTAATCCCAGTACTTGGGAGGCTGAGACCGGAGGATCCAGGTTCGCAGCCAGCCTCAGCTACTTAGTGAGGCCCTCAACCTAGTGAGACCCTGTTTCAAAATAAAGAATAAAAAAATAGGGCTGGGGGTGTAGCTCAGAGGTAGAATGCCCCTGGGTTCAATCCCCAGTAATGACAAAAAAAAAAAAGTTAACAAAGCTATTGAAGCTGAAGGCATTTACCTTCATGGGTTCTCATTTTATTTACAAAAAATTAAAAACGGCTTTAACACCTCATTAGGAATATAAAGTAAAACCAATTGAAAATACTAATTTGCATATTGAAGAACCATTTATAATTACAATCCAAACACTCCATAAACCACTTGTGCAACTTTATACAGAAACTGGGAATTGGAAACTAGTGGCTTTAATATTACAAAGATTTCAGCTCCAAAAAGAATTCAACATAAAATACACTTTAGCAATGAGTGTCATAAAATTATATATTTCCACATAAAGATACAAAATAATATTAAGGACAAGAATATGAAAAATTATTCCAAGAATTTTCTACTATTAAAATAAAATAAAACCCCCCAAAACAAGATAGAAATATGCATTAAAAAGTCTCTCTTTTTGTTAGCCAAACACTATCCAAAATAACTACAATCATTTGCACCAGTACAAAGATTTCTGGATTTAAAAAATAGTTGCAATGACAAAAGAGGTATGTTTTCTAACAGTAAAATTGACATTGTGGATAAAATCTGCAAAATGTGCAATGAAAAAATAAATTTGCATTAAAATGAATTACATTGGGTTTTTTTATACAAACCTTAGAAACAGTATTGCGCATCACAACACAGGATAGAGGTTAGTCAGCCTTCCAAAATGTGTTATATTCATATTTTACAGCATCTTTGAGGAGGGGCTCTGTGTAGCCAGATGCAACTGTAATAAAATATCCATACACAAATATATAAATGCTAAATGTTTCCTTCTTTACAAAAAGTATGGATTTTTAATGTATTTTTCCTCCATAGTCATACTTTTGGGCAGTAATATGAACATTTAGGAAACACAACTGAAGGAGGTTTGAAAATACAACAATACAGTCTGCAAGGTGATGGCCGTGGATGGAGGGCTGGTGTCCCCAGGTTCATGGAGGGGTGGTGTCCATAGGTTCAGGGTCTGTGGGGTGCTGGCAGGATGGTGCAGGTGTGGAGGCCAGTGTGGGATCGATCATGATTTTAAAAAGTGAGAGAATGGGGAGGGAAGCTCTCTGCAGTTGCCCCCCAGGGGTTCCAATTGCAAGCCAAGAAGATGGGTGGGCTGCGGAGGTAGAGGAGACTATGGAGGAAGGCAGGGGTGTAGGGAGGTTAGCAAGGTTGCTGGTGGAAGGGACTAGAGGAGGGGTGGCTGCAGAAAGATGGGGAGGAGGATCACTATACATTGGGGTTGGAATTCACTAATGCAGGGAATGGGCTTGCAGGGAGGAGGTGGGAGGACAGGTGTGTGGGGAGGTAGAGGGATGGACAGGATCTGGGGTCCAGCAGCCTGGTCTGCCAAGGCAGGGGTGGGAGCAATAATGGGGATGTGCTGAGAGCCAGGGGCAGGGGCAGGGAAAGGGGCAGGGGCAGGGGCAGGGAGTCTGCCGTGTGGGCCACAGAAGAAGAAAAAGAAGGGGCAGGCTTCTAGGCAGTCTTCCAACCCCGCCCACTTCTCCCTGACATGCCCACGTCTTCCTCCATCTCTAGGCAGGGGAGCTTGGGAGGTGGGGGCCCGTCACCTCGACCCCACTGTAAGTACAAGGGGAACACCTCAGGCATGTCCTGTGTCCTTTTGCAGGGCATGTGTCTGGTGGCTGTCAGTGGAGGACAGCTTGCTATCGGACCAGATGAAGGCGGGCCCTGCACCTCCTTCCCTGACCCCTGGAAGCCAAGATCTTTGTGTGTTGCCAAGCAGGGAAGCTTAGAAGGTGAGGGCCTGTCACCTTGACCCCACTGTAAGTGCAAGGGGAACACCTCAGGCATGTCCTGTGGCCTTTCGCAGGGCGCCAGTGGAGGACAGCTTGAGGCTGGACTCAAGGCTGCTCAGTTTGCACCTCCTTCCCCAACTCCTGTGAGAATCAAGAGGTGGGCATTTGGTGGGCAATTCTTCTTCCATTCCTCCCTGAGGCTCTTCCTGGGCCCTCACCTCTATTTCCTCTGTGCAAGGATGAGGGAAGTGATTGGTTGGCAAGGGTTCTGCAGCCTGGTCTACCTGATGGGGTGGTGAAGGCAGGAGAGGCATCCTGGCTGGAGAGGCACCCTGATGGGTTCAAAGGGTCCCAATGGGCAGGAGTTGTTCGTGTCCATCTCAGACTTCGCCCGTGGGACCTCTAGACAGATCTCCCGGTCCAGAACCCCCAGGGTGGGGTGTATGGGTCGCAGGAGAGGGTTTCTGGTAAAGCCCGCTCAAATAGCCGCGATGCAGGGGAGCCTGCTCACAGGGTAGATGGCTGGAATCCAAAAGGAGTCACCAAGGTCGTCCCAGACAGCAGGGGGGGCTCCTGCTCAGCAGCAGGAGCAGGGTGGGACAGAGGACAGGGTAGGCCGCGGGGCCGGCGACATTGCCTACCAAGAAAGTCGTCCATTCAGAGCACTGTGGGTTGGATCCAAGGAAAGGAGGAAACAGAGACTCAGAGAGCTCTCCTTGCTCCCACTCCTTGGAGACCAAGTGCACCGTGTGCAGCTGGCCCTTTGTGACGTCACTGAAATGCGTGATGCGGACAGGGTGCGTGGAGCACAGTCCTTCACATCCTGAATATCTTCTCTGCTTTCATTCTTACCATCTTTGAGCCTATGGAAAATCAAAATTCTGAATTCTCCATCTGGCATATACTCCACCTCTGTAATGGTGACCTCCATTGTCTGGGGTTGTGAGGACTCATTGGCATCCTGGTGGGTTTTATTTCCCCCATATTTTCAGGGTTCTTTGGTTTGCACTTGTGTTTTGGTGGTTTCCGCTTTGTCTTTTTGCTAGTGTGTTCTGGGTAGTGTTTTTCTTTGTGTAGTGAGACTGGAAGTGGGTCATGAATTCATTTCTGAGCATCTCTTCTCGTTGTTGGGTGTTTCACCTCAGCCCTCACTACCCCTGGAAGACCTGGCACATCTGAGATATTTCAGTGTCCTCTTTGCCTGCCTACCTCTTCTAGGCTCCCATGCAGGCAGGCTGGGTACAAATTGTTGTGTATTCAGCAAGACAGCGTGTCCTGTTTGACTATGTTATTGATGCTCTCATGCTGTCTAGAACTCGCACCTGATTCAGACTTCCTTTCAGTGTGTGGGGAGTTGAGTCTCTTGTCCCATTGCTCTTCGTCTGTGAACTGGAGATGTATGGGTGGCATGAGGTGGATTATCTTCCACCCATTTGTGTTTGGATCGACTGGCAGTGGAGTACATATTTCAAAGGGTCATGCCATGCCTTTGGATTTCGGAATTTCCACTCCAAGTTTGGACGCTTATGTCCAGGTGGGCACTCTAATATTTTGTAAAATGAGGGGTAGGAAGAAGGTAGGCGAACACTGATAGTTTAAAACAGATAAAAACCAGACAGGGAGAGAAATAACTATGGTGACATCAGTAATGAAACAAACACTCGAGAAGAGAAGAAAAAGAGAAAAATACAAAAAAATGGGAAGAAAATAGTGAAAACCCTGATGGAAAAAGACTGCAGACTAACCCAAACACGGACACATGGTCTTGAAAGCAAGCCAAAATGAAAAGATGAAACTTCAAAAAAACAAAAGACAAGGAAACAAAACCCAAGAAACAAACAAAATCAAAATGAATAAAAATAACAATAATAGAAAGGGGAAAAGGAGGAAAAAGAAGAAAAAAATCCCTAACAAACACAAACCAACCCATAAAATAAATCTCCATAATACCAACAAGAACAAAACAAAACAAACAAAAATTTCCAACACCAAACAAGAAAAACTTCACCGTGAGTGGGACTTGGTCTTTTTGTAGTGAAGTTTCAAGGAAGGAGTCTCCTGCTCTAAATGGCTGTGGGCTTCGGTTGCCTGTGTGTGTCCTTTACTCTTTTGCGGCCGGATCTGGGAGGGTTATATTGAGATCATTTAAATCATTTCTCAACTCCTTTCTGGTTCAAGTTCAAGATTTGCCGAGTCTACAGTGCACCAGGGAGCTTTGCTGGTGTTGTATGGTGGGGGAAGGGAGGAGATCTTGTCCCTGTCTGCAGACACCGCGATCCTGGTAGGGTGACCTGGGAGCACCCCAGGGCCTGTGTTTATGCTGGGCTTCACCCACCCGTGCTGTGTCCAGGGTAGGTGCACTAGTGAGAGAACCTGCTTCCCGGTCTATGCGGCCACTGGTTGCGCCGGTTAGGCACTGGGTTTGGTTCTGTAGCTGGGTTAGGCCTCATTGGTGCAGGGCCCTCCATCGCTCCACACCCTTAGTGCTTGCGTCCTGGGTCCATGCTGCCGCCGCTGCTGCTGAGTCAAGCTATCCCATTCTGCTAGAAAGCCCGCCAGCAGTTCCTGGTCGCTGGTGCCCCTGGGTCTGGTGCCCAAGGCTCTGGCGCTGTCCCCTCTGGGGTGCGGGCCGCTCTGTCGAGGAAACCTGACGGCTCGTTTCTTTCCTGTGGGCACCACTGGTATAGGGGCCAGCGCAGCGGCTGTAGCTCTTGCTGCTGGCTCCTCAGGGAGCTGGGCTTCTTTGCTTTGCCGCCCTCGTAGGCCCGCAGGGGCTGCTGGAGTTGATCATGTTTTGGGGGGGTGGGCAGTGCAAGGGAAAGCCTGCCTGGGCTAGCTGCTGGTGACCCTTTGGGCATTCACCCCCGCAGGACCTGGCCTCTTGCGATGCTGCTCCCTGCCCTACCTCTGGGGGGCGCTCCGGGACCTAGGCAAGTCCACTGACACAGATTCTGCAGTTCTGGCTAGGCTCTGCTGCTGGAGGTGCCAGTCAGCACCAGCTCCTGGAAGCGCCTCGTGGTCTGGTCTGCAGGGACCGGTTCCCCGGGCTGTGCTGATGGGTGTCTGAAGGGGGCACGCTGCTGCCTGCCCTGGCTCTAGGAAGCAATCTTTGCCCCCGCGGGTCGTACTGCCTCCGATTCTGCACAGGAGCTCAGCTGCAATGGTAAAAAGGCTTGCCCGCACCAGCTGGACGACCAATGGCGGCTCCCATAAGTTAAGTGGGCGACAATGACGATGAAATGACCTGATGTCGCCCCTCCCTTCAGGGCCTATACCGCCAGACCTCCGGGACAGTTGCCTCAACTGCCCACTGGATCCTGGGAGGTATTCCTGGGCCTGTGGTGGTCCCACAGGTGCAGATTCTGTGGCTGAAGTTAAGCTGTGTTGGCGGGGTTCTAAAGTCCCTCCCCCTCAGCTACCCTCAGCCCAGGAACCCTGTCAATCACCGCTGGGGCCTGCGCAGGCGCAGCAGTGCCTGGCTGCTTGGTGTTGAGTCGGGGCTGGAAGGGGCCAGGCCTTGTCTACTGGCCCAGGCTGCATTTGCTAGCCCCACTGGTGGGTGCTGAATTTGCAGGGAACAGTGGGTGGGGGAGCACAGTATCGTAGGCTTTGATTGTGGTGGCCAGTGTCCCAATTTTTTGATTAGAGGACAGATCTCAGCCGAGTGTGGTGGTGCACACTTGTAACCCCAGTACTTGGGAAGCTGAGACAGGAGGATCGCAGGTTTGAAGCCAGCCTCAGCTACTTAGTGAGGCCCTCTGCAACTTAGTGAGACCCTGTTTCAAAATAAAGAATAAAAATAGGGCTGGGGGTATAGCTTGGGGGTAGAATGCCCCTGGGTTCAATCCCCAGTGCAATCAAAAAAGAAAATAAAATAGAACAGACTTCTGAAGCCAAACCCTACCGGACCTGCCCCTTTCTAGGGCTCAGAGACTGTTCGCTTGGGCCTTTACTAATTCTGTAATTGTTAGTTGTTCCCACCTTGGCTGTCTTATCTCAGAATGAACAGGGGAAATTTCATTAGAGAGATTTTCTTAGGGAGCTCCCGGGCTTTGCCTCTCTCCTCTCTGCCATCTTGAAAACCCCCCTAGTTTATATTTTTAAGAAAGGAATTCCAGATCATATCCATTCCAATTTCTGAACCAGACGTCAATGATTGGGGAAGTCCCAGAGTTACTCAGTGTCTTAGTTAGCATTCTTATTGCCATCATCCAAAAAGCCACACAACATAGAGGAAGGAAGATTGATTTGTTCACAGCTTCTTGGAGATTCTGGGTTCGGCCCGTGTGAAGCCGGGATCTGTGGAGACCAGAGCATGGCGGTGGGATGCAGAGAGAGGGAGAGAGCAAGACTCTGCACTCACATCATGGAGGCCAGAAGCAAGAGAGAACAAGCAAGCGAGGGGATTCAAAGACACAAGCACAGTTCGTAAGGCCACACCCCCAGGGACCCATCTTCTCCAGCTATACCCTACCTGCCTAGGTGACCACCCAGTAAATCCATTACAGTGGATTCACCTGCTGATGAGATTATACCTCATGACTTAACTGCATCAACTCTGAACATTAATACATGAGCTCTTCATGGGACATTCTATATCTAAACATGACAGTTAAGAGACTACAATCGTACCAGGCATGATGGAACGTGCCTGCAATCCCAGTACTTGGGAGGCTGAGACAGGAGGATCGCAGGTTCCAGGACAGCCTCAGCAATGTAGCAAGACTCTCAGCAACCTAGCAAGACCCTGTTTTAAAACAAAAAAATAAAAAGTGCTGGGGGTGTAGCTCAGAGGAAGAATGACCCTGGGTTCAACCCCCAGTATCCCTACACACACACACACACACACACACACACACACACACACACACACGCAGTAGACAAGACTAAAATTGTATGGAATAACTGATTTCAAAACCAGGAGGATAAAGAATGGTATTGGAGAGACATGATAACACTTTCATGCAGCCTGTTATTTTAGATTATTGCATTCAACTGTTGGTAATATTGCCGACTCTGGCTTCCAAGTCTAGTCTTTTTATTCTACATTTAAAACAGTACCCCTGACATTTTCTTTTTTCCCCTTTGGTTCTGGGGAATGAACTCAGGGGCATTATATCTCTGAGCTACATCCCTATAGCACTTTTAATTATTTTTTTTATTTACAGGGTCTCATTGAGTTGCAGAGGCTGGCCTCAAACCTGTGATCCTCCTGTCTCAGCCTTCCAAGTATTGGAATTACAGGCATGCGCCACTAGGGTTGGCTGATGTTTTACTTTATTTCTGATGTTAATAAAGACTCAGGACAAGAAAGTTGTCCACAGGCGAGCATAGCATTGTGTTTGTCAAGATTTTAAGTATCCAATTAGTGATGTAAAAAGCTGAGAAGCATGGATTCCCATCCTACTTCCACTGCGGATGCCCATGACAGCTCAGTGCGTGGTAATAAGGACACAGAGCAAGAATAACTAACAAATTATCAGAGGTTAACTACTTTGCGATCGCTTTTTCTTTCCTGTAGTATGTGTGTGTGTGTGTGTGTGTGTGTGTGTGTGTGTGAGAGAGAGAGAGAGAGAGAGAGAGAGAGAGAGAGAAAGTACGCCCATCCTCTTTCATGAGCCAAAGTCCCCAAACCCTCCAACTGTTATTCAGTTTTCTCGAAGGTGAAGAACATCCCTGATAATTAGGCAGGCTCCCCACCACCGGTTTTCCCCCACGTAGTCATCTCTGTTGTTAACATTTTCTTCAAGACATTGTGGAGGCTATTATTATTAAATCAGTAATCCTTCCTGGAGACTTAAATTTTAAGAACTAGTGCCAAATTTTTCAGCCAACTTTTGAGATAAAGGTCTCCTAGAAATGACTTAATTCTGTAAAGATGATCACATTCTGCTTTTTTGGTAATTAATGTGTTTTTAAAAATTTTTAACCGGGCGTGGTGGCACACGCTTGTCATCCTAGTACTTGGGAGGCTGAGACTGGAGGATCTGGGTTCGTGGCCAGCCTCAGCTACCTAGTGAGGCCCTCTGCAACTTGGTGAGACCCTGTTTCAAAATAAAGAATAAAAAATAGGGTTGGAGGTGTAGCTTGGAGGTAGAATGCCCCTGTACCGCAAAAAAACCAAAAATTAACAAATGTCAGCTAACGCAACAATATTTAAATGCTGATGGTACATTAAATATGACCTGCTTAATTAGACTGGGTGGATAAGGACAGAACAAATACAAAACAGTCTATGTTGAAAAAAATATTCTTTTTACTCCTAGATTATATATACCTCTTTACCCTCTAAATAGTAATAATGACTTTGTTAAGCTTGAAATCAGTAGAAGGACACAAAGAATTAATTTCTTTTTCTTTTTTGTTCCATAGGCTGCTTATGATTAGTCTGAATGTTGCTCCTTGAATAATGATATAAGTGACAGTGATCATGCACAGCTTTAGGACTTGGGTTTTCAACCGTGCCTATGTTGACGTTTTGGGCTGGATAATTCTCGATTGTGAGGCGCTCTCCCGTGCACTGCAGTAAGTTCAGCGACACCCCTGGTCTCTGCCACCTACGAGATGCCAGAGATGCCAGCAGCACCCGCAGACCCAATTTGCAAAGCTGAAAATGTCAGTAGACACTGTAAATGTCCCTGGTGGAGGAGGCGGGGCAGAATTGCCCCTGGTTAAGAACCGCTGCTCTAGCGATTTAGAATAGGAATAGCTACAGTTCTGAATGGTTTTCTTTCTGACCAATGACAACCAGGTCTGCTAAAATCATTAAGGCCGCTATAAGAGGCGATCTCAGCCAATGGTCAAAGCTGAGATAAATTGGCTTGCTTTGCCCTCATTGTAATTCTAGGAACTCACTGGAACGTCAGCACGAAAAATGACCCCTAATTCCTACCTAGTTTTCTCTCCGTAAACCTTCCTGTCTCTGTGTTTTCAGTGCTAATTCATTTTATTTTATTTTTTATTTTATTTATTTATTTTTTTTGCGGTACCGGGGATTGAACGCAGGGGCGTTCTACCTCCGCGCTACGCCCCCGGCCCTATTTTTTATACTTTATTTTTGAAACCGGGTCTCACGAAGTTGCGGAGGGCCTCACTAAGGAGAGAGAGAGACAGAGAGACAGGGAGAGAGAGCACTGAGGCTGGCCGCGAACCCGGATCCTCCGGTCTCTGCCTCCCGACGTACTGGGATTACAAGCGTGCGCCACCATGCCTGGTTTAAACCATTTGAGTTACATTACTAAAATGAATTAGCAAGCCGGGCGTGGTGGCGCAGCTTGTAATCCCAGTACGTCGGGAGGCAGAGACCGGAGGATCCGGGTTCGCGGCCAGCCTCAGCTACTTAGTAAGGCCCTCCGCAACTTAATGAGACCCTGTTTCAAAATAAAGAATAAAAAATAGGGCTGGGGGTGTAGCTCAGAGGTAGAATGCCCCTGGGTTCAATCCCTGGTACCGCCAAAAAAAAAAGTGTAGAATTACAGCAGCTAATGGATACTCTGCCTACTAAGTAGAGTGCATCTCTTCCTAGTGAATAAGAACGCAGGAGACATGTGGCTGTTGATGCTTGTATCCTGCTGGATTTGATATGACAAGCTAGTCAGGCATCAGCGAGAGGCCTCTGGAGACAGACATGGTGGGGCAGGAAGTGTCTGGGGGAGATGAGTGCTGGTGGTAGCTAGAGGCCTGATTTTTTTTTTTTTTGACATGTTTGTTGTTTAAAAATGCGGGCCAAGCCAGATGCTGCTGAGATGTGATGTGTAAATGCAATTCTGTTTATGAAGGCCCGTTGGAGTCAGAGTATCCAAAAAACAATGTGTGTGTGTGTGTGTGTGTGTGTGTGTGTGTGTGTAATAGTAGTGGGGATTGAACCCAGGGGCATTCTACCTCTGAGTTTTACCCCAGCCTCATTTTATTCAGTTTTTTTTTTTTTTTTTTGTGGTACTGGGGATTGAACCCAGGGGCATTCTACCTCCGAGCTACACCCCCAGCCCTATTTTTTATTCTTTTTTTTTTTTTGCGGTACTGGGTATTGAACCCAGGGGCTTTCTACCTCCAAGTTATACCCCCAGACCTTTTTATTTTATTATTTGGAAATAGGGCCTCACTAAGTTATTGACAGCCTCACTAAGTTGCTGAGACTGGCTTCAAACCTGCAATCCTCTTGTCTCAGCCTCCCAAGTACTGGGATTACAAGCGTGTGCTACCACACCAGTTTTTATTCTTTATTTTGAAACAGGGTCTCACTAAGTTGCAGAAGTCCTCACTAAGTAGCTGAGGCTGGCCGCAAACCCGGCTCCTCTGGTCTCAGCCTCCCAAGTACTGGGATTACAAGCATGCACCACCATGCCCAGCTTTTATTCTTTATTTTGAAACAAGGTCTCACTAAGTTGTGGAGGGCCTCACCAAGTTGCTGAGGCTGGCTGTGAACCTGAGATCCTCCTGTCTCAGCCTCCCAAGTACTGGGATTACAAGTGGTTGCACCACCAAGCCCGGCTCAAAAAAAATTTTTTTTTCTAAGGCAGGAAGGGGAGGATGGGACGTCTCTGATTAGATTATCTAGTTGTATCAGAGAATAAGATGGATCCTGGATTAGAGCTGTTAACACTGGTCCAGTTGTTTACTTAACAACAAACAAAGGTAGGGGAGAGAAAGTAGTATTCAAAGGTTAACCATCACAGGTAGGAAAATGGATGGTTTATCACTTTTATCAGTTTTTCTTGTGATCTGTTTGTAGAGTGGTTTGATTCATGAAAAGACGGATGGACTTGGACCGATCGCGGGCCAGGTCTAGCTGGCGACTGCGGATGATGGAAGGAGTTGCACTCTGAGCACTGTACTTGTTACTGAAATGCAAATGGGGAGACATGGGTAATTTATGAGATGTGGTATTCTGTGTTTTAACATCTACTGGAAAAAAGATAGCCTCTTCAACAAATGGTGCTGGCAAAACTGGCTAACCATATGCAGAAAAATAGAAATAAACCCCACTTTCTCACCTAGTACAAGAGTCAATTCAAGATGGATCAAAGACCTAGAAATCAGACCAGAAGCCTTGCAGCTCCTTGAAGAGGGCATAGGTCCAACACTTCAACACATAGGCACAGGTGAAGACTTCCTCAACAAGACCCCAAAGGCACAGGAAATGAATATGAGGATCAATACGTGGGATTGCATTAAACTGAAGAGCTTTTGTGCAGCAAAGGAAACAATCAAGAACCTCAACAGAGAGCTGACAGAATGGGAGAAGATTTTTGCCAGCTACTCCTCTGATAGAGGACTCATATCTAGAATATACAGAGAACTGAACATTTTGTTTTTCAGTCCTGTGAATTCAATCCAGGGTCTTGCATATACTCCGCAAGTGCTCTATCACTGAGCTACATCCTCAGCCTTGTATTTAACAGTTTTATACTGAAACTAATAGAACATCTTATGAGCCTTATTGGGTATCCATGGCTACCATCCCCAATTCTGCATCTATAAGAGACGTCTCTTTTCCAAGCACTGTACTTTTTTCTACTCCTGGAGGCCAATTCAAATTGACCCCTGTTGGCATGTGAGCCCAAATCTACTGAATGGTTTTATTTAAACTCTGATTAAGGTAACAAGTTAGGAAATGTGACTCCAGGCTAGCACTGTCCAATAGAACTGTATTGGTGCTGTCCAACGTTGTAGCCATTAAGGCTAATGTGGCCATTGAACACTTCAAAGTGGTTACTATGCCTAAGAATGGAGTTTTAAATTTAAATTTTTATTTCTATTTAAATACCAATAGCCCCCAGCTACCCTACTGGCCAGTACGGTTCTAGGCCTTAGCGATACATTTTTCTGAAACACATTTTTGAACGTGGGATTGTTTATGCTATGGGCTTTCTGAACAGGCCGGACACAGAGTTATAGAGCAATTATCATAGCATTTAAGTCTGTCCTATTTGGACCAAAAAAAAGTTGTGTATACCAATTGCTGGTTGTATATACCAGCGATTCTTTTAAGTTAGGGCTGTAAAACTCTGATTAATTTACAGAGGCCTAATTATCAAACATAGACATCTCTAATATTGAAAGGAAGAGCACATCTAAAAGTACTTGTCTGTAGATTTTTCTACAAATACTTTTAGATCTGCTCTCTTCTTTGTTCTTTGGATTTTTATCTGAGCAATGAAATAGCTCTATATGCATTTTTTGTTGTTTAATGGTCAATCATTTTTTTTCCTCTTAGGTTCCCCTCTAGGCAAATTAGTATAATTCTGTTAAGTTTGGGAGGCATTTTGGGGCTTATCAGAGGAATGGAATATAGTGTAAAATAGTGTAAAGGGATGGGGGAGAGAGATGGGGAGGGGAAAGTGAAGAAATGATAAAAGAAACCGTGCAAATAATATTATGTCCATAGATGAAGGTTTCACTACCAAGCCAGCTGTTACGTATGGGAGGCGTGGCTAGCAGGGTCACACCAACACCTGTGCGCATGTCTGTCTGTATGAATTTGAACCTCACTAAGATGTATAATTACAATGTACCACTAAAAGTATTTACAGAGAGAGGCCAAAATAGGGCAGGGACATGATTTTAAAGCTACAAGAGAGAAACCAGAAGACCCTGTCTACCGGCACGAGTGTGTGTTGCAACCAGAGGCTGACTACATTCTAGAATGTCCTCAGTTGCACAATTGCAATGGCTCGTGGGCACTTTCTTGTAGAAACAAGAGATTTTATTCCCCCTTGAGAGCTAAAGCTCAAAATCATGACATGTGGCACCATTAGGTCGTGTGAAGTTTGCTGGCACAATTCAGGTGGGTTGGATTGACGTTATGAAATCGGGTTGACTTTATGTAGAGCAAAACTTTACTCCTAAGTGTTGAGGGACATGATAAGGATAGACAATAAAACGTACAGGTGCTTTCTTTCGTTGTCTGTAGACCATTGAATAATATGTAACTGGACACAGAGCCAAGGCAAAGGACTCTATTTCTCTCTCGAATGCCCAGTACTGAGTAAACCCTTCTCTTTTTTAAATTTTAAATTGGGTTGCATTTTTATTATTAAGTTGTAAATATTTTTATATTCTGAATACAATTCTATGATGTATATTGTAAATATTTTCTTTTGGGGGGAGGGGTTATTGGGGACTGAATCCAGGGTCATTCTACCTCTGATCTACACCCCTAGCCCTGTTTTTATTTTTTTATTTGTTTGTGGTACTGGGGATTGAACCCAGGGGCATTCTACCTCCGGGCTACACCCCCAGCCCTATTTTTTATTCTTTATTTTGAAACAGGGTCTCACTAAGTTGTGGAAGCCTTACTAAGTAGCTGAGGCTGGCCGCGAACCCGGATCCTCCGGTCTCAGCCTCCCAAGTACTGGGATTACAAGTGTGCACCACCACGCCTGGCTTCTGAGTAAACCCTTGATAAGTAACTGGATTAGATGCTCTCCAAGCTCATTCTCCTTTAAAAATTGTCTGGTTCCACGAGCAACTACGAAATGAAAAATGGCCATTACATTTTTCACCTCTCGCACCCATCTCACCTACATGAGCTAGGGTGGCCCGGCCCGGTGGAGAAAGGCAGCCCTGAAGGGTACAAGGTAACTTCAGTTGTCCAAAGAGTTATGTGCTTATTTTAATATTTGCTAGAAAAAAACAGAATGAACTTCTCAACTCCAGTTATGATAATGTGGTAGGGTGTTCACTTTGCCAATAAATTTATAAGCGAGTCAACTTTAAGAAAATATTTTAATTAGAAGGCAAATGGAACACAGATTTAGAGAAGAATCACAAAGATGGGACACGAACAGCTGCTATTTGTAAAATAGTCATCTCAACATGACTCATGGCATATATATATATATATATATATATATATTGACAGTTCGGCATTTTATTACAAAGCTGAACATAGTCTTATCATATAATCCATCAATTACACTCCTGGTTATTTACCCAGTTGAGCTAAAAATTCGTGTCCAAACAAAAACCTGTACACAAACATGCATGGTATGTAAAATGCTTTTTATATATAGTATATATGTATATATATAACAGATGCAATATTTTTTATAGTCACCAAAAAATGATAGTAACCAAGATGTCCTTCGATAAGTGAAGGAATAAAAAATCCTTAGGACCTCCGTATGATGGACTAGAAAGAGATGCAGAAAAAGCATTTAACAAAACTCCAACACCCTTTCAGGATGAAAAAAAATGCAACAAATTAGGACTAGAAAGCAACTTCCTTAGTCCAGTAGAAGCATACACTAGTAAACACTCACAGCCAACATTGTACTTAAAGGTGAATACCTAGACACTTGCCCCTTAAGGTCAGAAATAAGACACGGATGTCCACCCTCACCACTTCTATTTGACACTATATGGAGGTTCCAGGCATGGCCTATATCTTAAAAGCTGATTTTGTTGGGTGTGGTAGCACACACCTATAATCCCAGTACTTGGGAGGCTGAGACAGGAGGATCGTGGGTTCAAGATCAGCCTCAGCAACTTAGCAAGACCCTGTTTCAAAAAAAAAAAATAGGACTAGGGGCATGGTGCGGAGGTAGAAGTAGAATACTTCTGAGTTAGGTAGAATGCCTGTGGGTTCAATCCCCAGCACACGCGCGCACACACACACACAAGTATTCTAATATTTGACTAGTATATGACTAGTATTCTCAAAGAGACTAATCTGCCTCTAAAGTGACCATACCATTTAACAGGGGGTCTTTCAGCACTCTATGTGCCTATTTGTTGCGAAATAGCTGCCTAAATTGTACTTTTTACAAATATATTTGTTATGGTTTTGCCACAATGAACTAACTTCTACTGAATACAATATAAGCAATACTACATAAGCAATTAGAAATCTGGATAAAATATATACAATCACTGTTGTCAGACAGCACAAAACTGTGGTCCCTAAAAGGAATAAAACACTTGAGGTAAGGCTTAGCTAGCCCTGACTTTATGCCTAGAGGTACTTTCTAGAATGCCACCAAGGGAAGAAAAACCCAAGCAGAACATGGGACCTCAATGAGCAGAAAAATCAAAGAAACTGAAGCGACTGCAATTTGTAGGTAAGACAGTACTGTAAAGGAAGAAGCAATGTAGAGAAAGAGTTCAAGAATTGTGCACAAGGATTTCTCTGAGTTTTGTCTGATTACTAAGCCACCCAGGAGAAACAGCTACTGGGGAAGAACAATTACTTGAGAACTATAAATCGAACAATGACCTGACCTTTTGTTAGCCTGAGATAGATACAAGTTTCGGCCAGCCAGAGAAGAGAAACACTTCTGAAGTCATGCACCATTCAGTAGAGATTCCAGAATATCTATGCTTAAGGATGACACAAAATTATCCTGAGGATGAACACTACTCTGTACCCGCCCTAACAAATCCTAAAAACAAATATCGGAAGTATCAAATTAACCCATCTGAAATATAAGTGCTTTCCAGAACAAAGTACAACATTCTTTAAAGGAATATAACGAAATCCAGACAGCTAATCATGGAACACTGATAATGTTCAACATCCAATAAAAAATTACTAGACACATGAAGAATCAAGGGGAAAAAACCTCTTTTTCACAATCAGGAAAACAATTAGTGGACAGGAATAAAAACAGAAGTGACAGATGATGGAATCAGCAGGAGGACTTTAAAAATGCCACACACATACACACACACACACACACACACACACACACAATCAGCTATCATACAGTTTAAGTATTTGTAAGAAAGCAAGAGCACAATGAAAGAAATGGAAATTATAAAAAAGAACACAGAGAAACTTCTAAAACAGGAAAAAATAATATCTGAAATGCAAAATCTGCTAGATTTCTGCAATAGCAATTTCATGTTGCTGGAAAAATAAAGGTCACGATGAGTTAAACATAGTCTTCCCAATCCTGATACAGTGACAGCAAAGGTCTGCATTGAAAAACATGAACTTTGATCCCTATCTCTTAGCAAGCACAAAAATACATGATAAACAGATCATAAAACCAAATGCAAAACCTAAAACTATAAAATATTTTTAACGTGCTTTTATTGGTGCATTGGAGTCTTACATCGCAATGAATATCTATTTGATGTTAACATACATGCACACAGCTCTTAGTGTCCCCCCCCCGCCTCCCCCTACCCATATGAAGTACTGAGAATGATGTCGGTATATTTTCACATGTACATATTGTTTATGATAGTAATTCCACTGATTCGCTTCTTTCTTGCCCTTCCCCTTCCCTTGTACCACTTCCCTTGCCCTGCTGAGGGTTCTCCATTATCAACCGGAGACAAGACAAGAGAAGGGTATCAAAGGAATTCAAATAGGAAAAGAAGAATTGAAATTATCTTTATTTGCAGATGACATGATCCTATATCTAGAAGACCCAGAGAACTCAACCAAAAATCTACTAGAGCTGATTAACTATAAAATTTTATGAACTTGGGTAGGCAAAGATTTTTCAAGACTCAAAAAGTGCTAACTGTAACCAAACCAAATTGATAACATGGATTTGTTCAAAAGCAAAACCTTTTGTTACTGAAAAAAAAAGATTAAAAAAATAGGATGTTGGGTCTGAGAATGCAGCTCAGTGGTTGAACATTTGTCCAGCATATGCTAAGCCTTGGGCTCAATCCCAAGCAACACACACACACACACACACACACACACACACACAATGTCAAGTCAATGATGTAGAGAGAGTATTTACAGCCAGGCGTGGTGGTGCACATCTGTTATCCCAGTACTTGGGAGGCTGAGACAGGAGAATCTCAGGTTCAAGGCCAGCCTCAGCAACTTAGACTATTTCAAAATAAAAAATAAAAACAGGACTGGGGGTGTAGCTCAGAGGTAAAATGACCCTGGGTTCAGTCCCTAATAACCCCTTCTCCCAAAAGAAAATATTTACAATATATATCATAGAATTGTATTCAGAATAAAAAAATACTTTAGAAGGTAATAATAAAAACGCAACCCAATTTAAAATAAACAAGAAGTTCGTAATATTTCACAAAAGAAGAACTATGAGTGGACAGTAGACACTAAAAGACATTCAACATCATTACCACCATAGAAATGCAATTTTAAACCACAAGTCAGTGCCACTGTATACCTACTAAAATGGCTAAAAGAAAAAATAATCGGCATTACCAACATTTGGAGAGGATATAGAAAAACTGAAGATGTCACATATCGGTGGTGGGAGTGCAAAATGGTATAAATATCTCCAAACACAACTTGATTGTTTCTTATAAAGTCAAAGATATACCGACCATGTAACCAATCGGTTCCTCCTCTAGGTGTGAACCCAGTAAAATAAAAAATGTCTACACCGACGACCTTCCTACTTCTACATGAATGTTCATTGAAATGCACAATATGAGTGAAGTTCGAAAAGATTTTGTTGAGAGAAAGCAACCAAATACATAGGAGTCTATACTGCCTGACTCCATTGGATTGAAGTTCTTTTTTTTTTTTTTGGTACTGGGATTGAACCCAGGGGCATTCTACCTCTGAGTTACAACCCCATCCCTATTTTATTTTTATTTTGAAACAGGATCTCGCTAGGTTGATGATAGTCTCACTACTTGCGGAGGCTGTCCTGGAACCTGTGATCCTCCTGTCTCAGCCTCCCAAGTACTGGGATTACAAGCATGCACCACCACATCCAGCTTGGACTGAAGTTCTAAAATAGATAATCTAGCTTCTATTGATAGAAAATGTAATGGCCACTGGGGTTGGGTTGAGAGGTTGCCTGGGCAGGGATAAAAAAGAATCTTTAGTGTGTTGGAAATTTTCTGCATCTCAACTGAAGCAATAGTTATATGTGTTTATGAACATGTCAAAACTCAGTGAGCCGTACACTTAACATAGCTACCTGCATCTTGTCATGTGTAAATTATACTTCAATAAAGTTGACAGTATGTGTGTACTTATGCACTCTTAGGGGAAAGTTATTACAGGTTTCCACCTATACACCTTTTGTATCAGGCACCTTTTTGATGTTGTGTTTGCTTGTTTGTTTGGGGTTGATGCAATTCTACAGCTCTTCCTACTTGTTCTTGTTTAGTTTTGGCTCTGCTGCTGTCATGTTGTCTGGTGAACACACACCAAGAATAACAACTGATCACTGTTGTCATGACTACACACACCTTCATTTGTACAAGAAGAAAACTTTATAGAATTTCCCCAAATTGACAGCACAACTGTGAAAGATTTGTGGCATGCTGAGACCCACAGAATTACAATCTTCTAGTTCCTATCAATGCCATGATGCCTAAGCTAATCATTCCGTATACAGACCTTTAATAACTCTGATTATTTCTTCCTCTTCTGAACAAAAATTAAGAATGTTATTCCAAGTCTTTGCTACTGGAGGGAGGCAAAAAGACTCAGTAAGATTCAACAGTTCTAGCCATGTTTCTGACTATTCAAAAGCCTCTTTGAATGAAAGATAATAGAAACTGTGGGTTTTGCTGTCAGATTTTTGGTTTCAGCTCATAATCCAGAAGCTGAAAGTGTGTTGATTTAGTAATTATACTCAGGAATAATCGAGTCCTATACTCTTTGCGAAGCAGTGGGCAAAACAAACATCAACAACATTAAGCAGCCTGAAACTCAAATTCCATGGTGAGCCAGAAACAAAGAGCCAGAGGATCTTACCAGAGGTAATTTATAGCATCACTGTGGATGAAGTTAGTAACCTTTAGCAAGGAGACTTTGAATCAATAGCTGCCTGAGAGTTTGCAGCTGCACAAGTTTAAGTGGGAATCGACCAGGAAGTTAGGTGTAGGAGAGGCTTGCAGAATATTTAAACCAGATGAAAAAACTTGAAGATTAATTATGAAGTGTCCCAAACCTGGAATTAGAGTAATGATTTCTTTGGTTTCCTAGAAAGACCAAACCACCATTTATGAAAAATGGCTCAAATTTAAAGAAGCGTGCATTAATAAATTCACGGAAAGGGCATTTGGGTGTTTAAACTGTGGCTTTGAAAGAGCAGAATGAGGAAATAGACTTTAAAATTTTGATGCATATGCGCATGTTTATAGCTGCACAATTCACAATCGCCAAACTATGGAACCAGCCAAGATGTCCATCAACAGATGAATGGATTACAAAACTATGGGATATATTCACAATGGAATTCTACTCAGCTATAAAGAAGAACAAAATTAAGTCATTTGCAGGGAAATGGAAGGAACTGGAGAATATTATGCTAAGTGAGATTAGTCAATCACAAAAGTAAAAGGTCAGATGTTCTCCCTCATATGCGGAAACTAGGGAGAAATTGGGACACAGGAGGGACTCCAGACAGAGGAGGAGAAACCTTAGTGGAGTGAGGGAGGGGACCTGACTGAGGAAGACGGGAGGGGAGAGGAAGACTTGAAGAGGGAAACTCCTCAGTGGACAGATGTACATACACAAACTCATCACAGCCAATCACTGTTGAGCAAGGGAAGGTGGGGAGGGAGAGGGAGTGGGGTGGGAGCTGGGGGAGGGCTCAACGAGTGCTGTGTGCATGTCTGCCTCTACCACCCTGAACTGCATCAAGATGTACAATTACAATGCACCCATAGCAAAAAAAAAAAAAAAAATTGACGATTGTACTTGTATTCATGCATACACCATCTACGTCTCTGCTGCGACTCTACGGTGTTACTGACTTGGGGCTCATCAGACAGCCGACGCAAGGGGACCACATATAGATAGATGGCTGTGCAGAGTGATCCCACAGGCTGGGTAATGATGGGGCCTCCGGGTAGAAGCGAAGCAGAGCCCAGCTCTAGCACAGTGTGTCCTTCACACCCTGGGGAATTTGTAGCCATTCAACCGGGCAGGGAGACCGTGTTGCCCAGCGACTTCAATGGGAATTTCAGAGTAAACTTATTTTTAAGATGTGTAGGAAGCTGAATCAAAGTGCTTTTTCTATTCCCAAGAAAATCATCCTACCCCATCTTTTCTTTTTAATACTGATCAATTTGCCTAAAGGATTAGGAAGAGAAAGGAAGCACTCCAAGACTTGAGCCGACTTCTGTGCAAAATTTGCATTTAAAACTCTTTTCACAGCCTCCGACAAATCCGTCTTAGCTCTGCTGTCAGACTTAATAGCCTTTTGGCTTAATAGTCTTTTGGCTTCGGGAAATCCTGAGGTGTTTAGGGGGCTCATGCTTTACAATAGTGAAGTGCTGAAAACAAGCAAAGTGGTCTCAAAAAATGAGAAGATACCATCAAGCCAGGTGTGGTGGTACACCCCTGTGATCCAGTACTTGGGAGGCTGAGGCAGGAGGATCAAAGGTTTAAGGCCAGTCTCAGAAACTTACTGAGACTCTCAGCAACTTAGCAAGATATAAAATGTCCCCTAAAGAGCTCATTTATTAATATTCAGGGTTGATATAATTGAGTCTTGAGGGTTGTTTTTCTTTTTTTTTTTTTTTTGCGGTACCGGGGATTGAACCCAGGGGCATTCTACCTC
>PVJS01008686.1:0-52431 GCA_004027185.1 Glis glis
GTTTTTTTTTTTTTTTTTTGCGGTACCTGGGGTTGAACCCAGGGACATTCTACCTCTGAGCTACACCCCCGTCCCTATTTTTTATCGTTTATTTTGAAACCGGGTCTCACGAAGTTGAGGAGGGCCTCACTAAGTAGCTGAGGCTGGCCGCAAACCCGGATCCTCCAGTCTCAGCCTCCCAAGTACTGGGATTACAAGCGTGCGCCACCACGCCCAGCTCTTAACCTTGTTTTTTAAATTGACAAATATTATATGCATTTATGCTGTACATAAAGTTTGCTTCTTTTGAGCAGCATATAGTTGGATCTTGAGTTTTTATCCTATCTGATGATCTCTGCCTTTTACTTATAGGTTTTAAACCATGTACGGATATGATTATGTTTAAGTCTATTATCTTGTTTCTTATTTTCTCTTTGCACATCTGTTCTTTGTTCCCCTTTTCCTATTTTTTCTCTTCTTTTGGATGGGTCAAATACTTTTCATAATTCTATTTTTTCCTCCTGTTTTTATATTCACAGCTATAATTTTGTTATTTTGGGAGTTGCCATAGGGATTATATTATACATCTTTATAATTGACTCATCATTTGTTTAAAAAGTCGAATTCCTTCTAAAACTCAAAATAAGAATCTCATATATATATGTGTGTGTGTATATATATATATATATATAACTGCGTAGTTACCATTTCAGTGCTCTTCATTCATTTGTGTAGGTCTAGATTTCCATCTAGTATCATTTTCCTTTTCACTGAAGTACTCCTTTTAATACTCCCAAGACTGGCCCTCCAGAATGGCATCATTTGCCATGGAATTTGCTGGCAACCTGGTAGAATGTTTTGTTTTATTCATTCTCCTGGATTCAATCTATGGATTCTGTCCATCCCTCAGATGTGAGAGATGGTTGCTGATGTCTCTGCTCAGTTGTTATATGTTGAGAGAGAGAGAGAGAGTGTGTGTGTGTATGTGTCTGTGTCATATACATATATATATATGGCTTCCTAGGGGTCACCCCTGTGTCAGCATAGCTCAGTGGTCAGCCGATGATTGGTCAAAGGCTCCGCTCAGACACCTCGAGCCTGGAAAGCTTTTACTCTGGATGTGTGAGTGGGCTGAGGAGCAAAGTTCAGGGTGCTGTAAACCCTGGAGTTGCTCTTGCCAGGCCCTCTTCAGTGTCTCCTATATGGGTATTCAGACTTCCATTTAGCCGATGATGTACAATTTCATTGCGTTCTTTCAGATCTTTTCTGCATGTAAACACAGCTTTCTAGTTAGCCAGAACTATATTGAGATCTTGAGTTCTGTGTCCCCCCCGTGTGTACATGTGTAGAGATGTGTGAAGAGTTCATCTAGATCCTCCGTGACTCCCATATGCAGGATTTCCTTGTTAAATTTCTGCTTAGTCCGTTGGTCTGATGCTCACCTTATGCAAACTCATGATCTCAGACTACCACAGCTATGGGCTTCCCCCATTTATTTCCTCTGAAATTTGTGATTTCTTAATGACAGCATCACTAGGTCTGGAAATTTTGCCATCTACTCCAAATCAAGTTAGCATGGCCTAGTTACAGTTCCTCGTTTTCATGATCAGCCCCTAATGGTAGTGTTACTGCATCAACTGAGCTATTTAGTATACATAACTATTTACAGTTTTGACCAGTTCTGGGGGGGAGAAGGAATTTGATTATATCTTCACTCCACCATCACTAAAAGTCCCCCTTTCCATTTTTGTCAGGATTTTATATTATATACATACATTCTGTGTTAGCCTATTTCATGGATGTTGGCAGAGGACACAAAATTGGGATCAGAGATAAAGGACTTCATTACTAATGGCACAACAATCAGCACCCTTGTTAGCACATTTTCATTGGTTTCTCTTGCCCACAAGTCCCATGGAGGTGACATGAAGGGGCCTTGGTGGGTGCTACATTACATTGGTTTTGTGTCACAGCTGAGGAACAGTGAGCCTAAGGAGTCTATCACTTTTATTTTTGTCCTAGAGAGACACATTATATCATATCTCAAGGTTGCTCACTATAAACACTACCCTGAGAAATGAGTAGTGTAGAGTAGTCAGGGTCTTGCATTGTTGGCATGCCCAGCAAGACGTGCAGGAGCAGAGAGACCTCTGGAGGATAGCACACTTCATCTAAGTAATATATATTGGAATGAAGTTGGTAACAGTATCCTACATCATAGCACACTTCATCTAAGTAATATATATTGGAATGAAGTTGGTAACAGTATCCTACATCGGTTAGATGTCTTATGATCTGCAGTGAGGTCTCCTTTTTCTGTTATCTCTCACGTGCACACATGCAGTTTTACCAGTAGTTTATTAGTTTTGTTAAATCTTTTCAAGGAACCATCTTTAGCTCTTTTTGGAGACTGTTTTATTATTTCTGTTTCTTTAAATTCTGGTCTTATTTTTGTTATTTATTTGGGTTCATTCCCTGTTTTTTTTTCTAATTTACTGATGTTTAGCTAGTTGTACATTTTAAGACTAGAATTTTTTGTCTAATTATGTTGTTAGCTATACTCCACAAGTCTTTTTATGTAGAGGTTTTTTTTTTTTTGCGGTACTGGGGATTGAACCCAGGGGCGTTCTACCTCCGCGCTACGCCCCCTGCTCTATTTTTTATACTTTATTTTGAAACCGGGTCTCACGAAGTTGCGGAGGGCCTCACTAAGGAAAGAGAGAGAGAAAGAGAGAGAGCAAGCGAGCTGAGGCTGGCTGCGAACCCGGATCTTCCGGTCTCCGCCTCCCAAAGTACTGGGATTACAAGCGTGCGCCACCACGCCCGGCTTATGTAGAGTTTTTAATAATTTTCAGATTCAAATATTTTATAACTCCTATTTTGGTTTATTTTTGAACTAGGGATTATTTAGAAATGTATCTTAATTTCTAGACACTTAGGGACTTTTCTAGTTATATTTGGTTTTTATTTTCAGACTAATACTTAAGTAGTCAGAGAATACATACTATATTATCTCCACCTGTCAGACTTTGTTGAGACTTGCTCTATGGCCAAAAATATGGGCTAGTTTTGTTAATGTATCCTTTTATTCTAAAACTGTTAGGTCTGATAGTCTGTATATGCCAGTCAGGTCAAGCTCATTAATTGTGTTCAGATCATTTATATCCTTACTGATTTGTGTGTGTCTGCTGAGCCTCGGTGACATTTCCAGGGAAAACAGAGTAAACTCAAAAGAGGATCAGGCCGGGCGTGGTGGCACACGCTTGTAATCCCAGTACTTGGGAGGCAGAGACCGGAGTTCGCGGCCAGCCTCAGCTACTTAGGCCCTCCGCAACCTTCGTGAGACCCGGTTTCAAAATAAAGTATAAAAAAATAGGGCCGGGGGTGTAGCTTGGAGGTAAAACACCCCTGCGTTCAATCCCCGGTACCGCAAAAAAAAAAAAAGAGGACAGGATCAACGCTGGCACGTAATGCAAATATTCTCAAAGGTGTGAAGCCGTGGGAAAGTATTTCACGTGTCTGAGAAGCTGTGTCTTCCCTGGTTGCATCAGCCCTCCTCCCGGCTTACTCTGCTTTCATCCAGTCAGTCATTCTCCACACGTGCGTCTGAAATTGCCTTGCTGGTTTGCATGTCCATCTGGTTCCCAGATTAGACTAAAATCCCCATGAGAACCAGCGCCACCTCTCTCATGTTCACACTATAGCCCTCGTGGCTTAGAGAAGGCATTCTAAGTGACTGTGGCAGAAGTGATCAGTGAATTTTCTTGAAATTTCTGGAAAGAAAATGTTAAGCAATTAAACTTGTAACCAATTTAACATATTTACAATACATGCATATATTATGAAGAGCAATGCAGAATTTGGAGCAATTTAAAAAGAGAAAATGGAACAATTCAGGTCAATTTACCCTTGACATTAGTGACTTCCAGCCCATTTATGCTCATTAAGTGGTGAATGGGGAAGTATATGTTTATTAAATCTATCATCAGTGGTATTTTGATGTAAAAGTTTGAAAAGCACAGATTTGAAGAGTTGCCAGAGGAAAAGGAAGAGGAACCTGAAAGAGAAGAACTTTAACAACCAGGATAAGCATAAAAGCCAAGTGGGGTTGGCAACACCAAAGAAGGAAATGGAGTGTTTGGAAGAGACAGTGAGTGGTCAACTTTGTCAGCTGCTGAAGAAAGACTACCAGGGAAGATAAGGACAACCAAAGTAGCGATTGCATTTAGAGAGAATTGCGGGGAAGTGGAGCTAGGAGGAACGACTGTCAGAAATTAGTGAATTGTGTTGACAGGGTGCTTAATACGGCATTTCTGACTACACAGCATTTCACTGAGTAATTACCATACGCCAGTGCCTATTTTCTGGGAGGAGAGGAGGAGAAAGTAACTCTTAGCTCTAACTGTAGTGCATGCCTCTGAGACCAGGTATCGACCTTCAATCCCAATTTACTATCCAGGGGCTCCTTTGCGGTTTGGCAAGGAAGTGCCTGAGAATTAAAAGGCAAGGAGGGCAGATTTCAAACTAGGCTGTAGGATTGGGAGCCTGAGGTAGCAAAGGCGAAAGATTTTGCTTTCTATATGTCCTTGACTTGATTTTTTAAATTTTCTGTTAATACACTAGAACTTTGAACCGTTCCGGTTGTGGAAAGGGACCTGAGGAAAGCTTGCTTTCTCTGGGTGGCTTCTGGGGTAGGGGTGGGGGTGATGCGCGCGTACTCCATGACCTGGGATGTGTTAAGGCTGCAGTGTCAGAGTCCCAAAGCCACAGGGAAAATCAGGTAACTATCTTGGGGACGCAGGAGAGTCGCTGTACCTCCGGAGGGTCTAGAGTTTGGTCTGTGAGGAAGAGACAGCGGGATTATTCTCCAGATAATCTCTTCTCCAAGTCTCAAAGTTGGGAATTATGGGGGACATTAAAAAAGAAAGGAGGGAAAAAGGAAGCGCAGGCAGTGCCCATATTTGTGAGTGGCAGTTCCCTGTACTACTACTTCCTCCTGCTGCGGAGAGGATCCAGCCACGCTAGCCCGTCCGGCAGCGGCTGAGCCTGCGCCCTCGCCGAGCCCGGCGGGGAACCCCGAGCGCTCCCCGGAGGTGAAGGGTTCGTGTCCGACCTCCCTTCCCTGCGGCCGGCCGGCGGGTGGGCGCAGCGGAGAGCTGGCGCAGGGGCTTTGGGGACGGGACACCCTCCGTCCCTGCGGCGCCGAAGACAGGTCGTGCCCCTCCTGCGCTCACCCCTGCGAGGGGACGGCAGAGCCAGGGCTGGGCGCCATGCCCGCCCGCCAGGCAAGTCCCCGGCGCCCAGGCTGGGTGTTGCAGGTCGGCTGGGGTCCGGGACCGGGTCCTGGGGTGCCAAGGGTGGGCTGGGGTCCGGGACCGGGTCCTGGGGTGCCAAGGGTGGGCTGGGGTCCGGGGAGTGGGCCCTGGGGTGCCACGGGTGGGCTGGGGTCCGGGGTGCCGGTTCTGGGGTGCCAAGGGTGGGCTGGGGTCCGGGTAGCAGATCCTGGGGTGCCGCGGGTGGGCTGGGGTCCGGGGTGCCGGTCCTGGGGTGCCAAGGGGTCCGAGGAGCGGGTCCTGGAGTGCCGCAGGTGGTCTGGGGTGCGGGGAGCGGGTCCTGGAGTGCCGCAGGTGATCTGAGGTCCGGGAAGTGGGTCCTGGGGTGCTGCGGGTGGTCTCGGGTGCGGGGAGCGGGTCCTGGGGTTTCGCGGGTGGGCTGGGGTCCGGGACACTGGGGGCTTGGGGCATCACCGGCTCCAGGGGCGCGGGCAGGCCCAGGGTGGCCTTTCAGGCGTTGCCTTGCTCTGAAGGGAAAATCCGCTCAACTGTGCATGTTTCATTTTGACTAGAAAACCTGATTTTGAAAGAAACCTCAGAACCATATGCAAATATCAGCGTCTTAAATGGCCAAAAGGCTGGGCTCCAGCCTCAGCCAGACATGCAGAGCCACAGGAAGGTTTGGGTTTGGGTTTTGCCTTCTTGTCCAAAGTTAATTTGAGTAAAAATAGGGGCTGTCAGCTATGGACTAGTTTTCAGTATTATATTAGTTAGGACCTCTCCAGTTTAACAGAGCAGTAAACTTTTAAGAAGGTCATAAACAGCCGGGCATGGTGGCAGACGCTTGTAATCCCAGTACTTTGGGAGGCAGAGACTGGAGGATCCGGGTTCGCAGCCAGCCTCAGCTCGCTCTCTCTCTGTCTCTCTCTCTCTCTCTCTCTCTCCTTAGTGAGGCCCTCCACAACTTCGTGAGACCTGGTTTCAAAATAAAGTATAAAAAACAGGGCCGGGGGTGTAGCGCGGAGGTAGAACACCCCTGCGTTCAATCCCTGGTACCGCAAAAAAAAAAAAAGGTCATAAACATATGACCCTGAAATTTTAAGTTTACGTAGTGTGTTTGATGTAAATAGAGTTAAGCAAATCTATTTTTATCGTATTTAAATAAAAAAGTAGGCAAACAAGTGTAGAATAATGACTATTGAAGGAAGGCCAATCTTACTGGTGTGTTCAACTGTATGGGACTTGAAGTATAAGCCACATTTATACTGTTGAGTCATTTAGACCTCATTGGTTGACTCATTCACTCCTGGTTGCTATGTGTTTGATTCGTCCATTTAACAAATATCTGCTGTTAAATCTCACCTTTAAATATTCCTCATAGGCCCCTGCCACATCCCACCCCACTTCTCTTTGCTCCCTCTTATTATAAAAAAAGCTCTTTGAAAGATTTGCCTCTATTTCCATTTCTCCTACCTGTCCCCCACCTCGGGCTTTTGTCCCCCTTTTATCCCCTACTTGTTTGAGTCTCATGAGTGACCATCTTTTGAAATCCAATGTCAGCATAGTTCTCATTTTTCCTGACCCGTCAGCAGCATTTGACACAGCTGGTCACTCCCTCCTCCTCCTCAGTATTCTTTCCTTTTTACTAAATACTCTTTCTCCTTCACTTGCCTCCCAGGTCGCCACGTTCTCCTCCGTTCCTTTCTACTTCGTGGATCACTCTCCATGGCTTCTCAATCCTTCTCAGGCTAAGTGTTAGAGCGCCACAGGCTCGATGCCCGGCTGTGCACTCTTCTAGATAGACTTTCTCTCCAGGTGATTTCTAGCTCGAGTCATATTCCTGGCTATAAATAGTATCCATAGGCTGATGACTTCCAAACTTTTATCCCTAGCTTTACTTCTCTCTGAGTTCCAATATCCAGGTCTTTGCTGAACACCTCCACTTGGACGTTGGTGAGCATTTACATTTTATGTACAAATAGAATTATTGATACCACACCCACCTAATTCTCTTTTATGCTTCCCTCTCAGTAATCTTCCTTATCTCAGTTAAAATTACTGCCATTCCAGCAGGCTGAAACTCTAGCAATCATTTTTTTACTTTTCTTTTTAGGAATCATTCTTTTTCAATTTTTTTTTTGTTTGTTTTCCTTTCTGGTACTGGGTATTCAACCTGGAGGAGTTCTACCTCTGAGCTACACCCCCAGCCCTATTTTATTTTGAAATAGGGTCTCACTAAATTGCCGAGGGCCTCATTAAATTGCTGAGGCTGGCCACAAACCTGCAATCCTCCTGTCTCAGCCTCCCAAGTACTGGGATTATAGGCTTGCACTACCACACCCACTTAGGAATCATTCTTGACTTCTTTTTAGCTCAGACCCACATTTAAGCATACAGCAAACTCTGTGGACAGATATCTCAAATCTGACCATACCTCTTTCCCTTTCTAAACTGAGTCATAGGAGATTGTAAAGTTCTTACTTCTGCCTTTCCTGCTCTGTAGTCTCTCTGAGCAGCAGTCTTTTTTTTTTTCCAGATATTTCAGAATTTTCACTTCCCTTCAAAACCTTCTGGTGGCTTCTCATGAGAATCACCAAAACCAAATTCTTACAAAGGCTTTGAAGCCCTGCGTGATGTAGCCCCTGCCTATTTCTCTGATGTAGTCTCCTAACTTCCCTCTCGCCCACTCCACTATGTTGACACTCTCCAATAGAGTAATAACATAATATATAACACAAAAGTGCACAGAAAAGGAATATAGTTGACTAAATAAAAAAAAGCAAACACCCATGTAATGATTCTCTGGTCAACAGTCATTTTTCCCAGTGTCATTCACTATGAAAGTTATTCTTTCTCTACTACTCTGTAGTACCTCTTTTGCTATAAATGAAGTGTCATAAATGTGTGGGTCTGTTTCAGAGGCATTCTACCTCTGAGCTATACTCTCAGACCTTTTTATTTTTTGTTTTGAAACAGGGTCTCACTAGGTTGCTAAGAGTCTCGCTAAGTTGCTGAGGCTGGTCTTGAACCTGCGATCCTCCTGTCTCAGCCTCCCAAGTACTGGGATAATAGGCATGCACCACCACACCTGGCTGGATTGGGGTTACTTAAAACTATGTTTCCATTCCTGGAAAGATCCATGTAGATTATCCTTACACCTAGTGTGTAGCCTTCAGGGTCTCAGCACAAAACATGGCTGCCTGTCACTTTGGTGGACCCTGGGCTCAGACTTTTGTCTGATTAAGCATGAGTGGCCCTCTAACGCACAGCACAGCCTTTTCTTTTCTGGAATTGAAAAATGTCTGAGGAAGAGAGTGGTCTTGGGTTTCTTTCTTCACTATTTGGGCTCCACAATTCTTCACTATGTTATTGGTTCTTTGATGTCTCAAGCCTAAGTTATTCATATTTTTCTAACTTTCTAGTCGCCCTCAGCAGCAGTATTGGTCCAACCTACCTAGTCTATCATTACTAGAAATGTAAGCTGCAAATAAACCCATTTTAAGATTTGAAGAATAGGCCAAGAAAGAGATTTTAGTCAAGGAAACCAAGTGGGGGTGGGGGAGTGGTAGGATGAGATAGCTAGAGGACAGAGTATTAAATAAGCACAATATACAAGAAAAGTAGAATAAAAGTAGAAACAGAAGAACATGATAAATATTAAAAGAAACTGAAAACAGCTAAGACATCTATTCGCCAATGGATAGGATATGGGTAATAAAATGAACTTGAGTTTTCAAAATACTATATCCCCTAAAAGGATTTCCCTGGTTAAAAAACACCAAATCTGTATTAAAAACTGTACAGTAGTATTACTTTTTATTAAAAAAGCCACCGACTTATATAGAAATCTCTAATCCAGTAGGAAGCACTGTGGAAAGTATTCATGTTTTATTTCTTGACAGTTGGATGAAGGTCCTTTTCTCCACTTTGTAATCCCTTATTTTCCAGCCTATCTATAATAAATACGCCATATTTCTATTCACATGATTTTAAAAAGATGTAGCAGAATTGCTCATTTTAAAAATCCAACAAGTTAGCCGGGCGTGGTGGCGCACGCTTGTAATCCCAGTACTTTGGGAGGCAGAGACCGGAGGATCTGGGTTCGTGGCCAGCCCCCTGTCTCTCTCTCTCTCTCTCTCTCTCTCTCTCTCTCTCTCTCTCTACCTAGTGAGGCCCTCCGCAACTTCGTGAGACCCGGTTTCAAACTAAAGCATAAAAAATAGGGCCAGGGGCGTAGCGCGGAGGTAGAACGCCCCTGGGTTCAATCCCCGGTACCGCAAAAACTAAAAATAAATAAAAATCCAACAAGTACAAATATGCCACAATGAAGCCCCGCTATTCTGTTTAACTAATATACACCAATTTAAAAAATCCAAAAAAATATATTTGGCCTGGCGAGTCATTATTCTGGTTGAGCCAATAATTTTTATGGTAAGAATGATAAAGAACTATCTTTTTGGCTATCTCTGTAAACCTAAATAGCTCTGTTAGACATATTTGGAATTGTCTAATTGATTCATCTATTCAAAAGGTATTTATTGAATGCTGACTATTTGCTAGGCTCTGGGAATACAACAGTGAACACAACAGGTTTGGTACTTGTTCTAATAGAGTCTAGTAGGAGAGAGGAGAAACTAAGTAAATAATTATACACATAATTAATTATAGTTACGACTAATACCATGAAGAAAGATATGACAATTCCATAATTTCAAACTTTCTAATGAAAGCTCTGATATCTAAGAATGAAAAACACATGTACTGGTTTGCTTTGAGTATAAATATGTATTGTTGGTAATATTTGATCATTAATTCTTTTATTTAGACTGGGTTTTTGCCATCTTTATGAATTCTCTGCACTCCCCAAAATAAGAACATAAGTAAAGGACAGCCGATTCTCAAGGTTGTTATCTCAGTCTAAGATCAAGGAGGATCCGGATTCTACCCATCCTGTTCCTGAGAGTATTTATGAACATATTTGGGATCTTTCAATAGTTCTAGTGTGGAGGACTCTACGAATAGTCCGCATGTTCCTCATCTGAGTGGCACAGATCTCTAATTTGGCAGAACTTGGCACTGCCATGCTGTAATTCAAGAACTGGCAAAGTTTTTTTTTTCTGGAAAGGGTTTGATAGTAAATATTGTAAGCTTTATAGGCCATTCAGTTTCTGTCACAACTACTCGACCCTGCCTCTGTGGCATGAAATTAGCTACAAACAATACATAAATGAATGAGCATGCCATCTTCCAATAAAAGTCTGTTTACAGAAATAGCGGTGCGCTATTTTGTGGCTGATCCTTGCTGTAGTCCCTTGCCCTGTGTTTGGATGTTGTACCCATCATTGTTTAGTTGTGGTGACAGAATTTACCCTAGCTAGTTCCAGCAGAAAGATATGTATTACAAGGTATTGTGAGATCTACAGAATCATAAGGAAAGTTGAAACGCCACAACCCAGTTAGGGTTCCTAGGCACACCTCTCAAAGCCACATAGCAGAGCTGGTCTCCTGGACCTGGGCTTTGGCCACAACCAGGAAGCCTCCCATCAGATTGGGAAGCTCTTGAATCACACCAACTCTACCAGAATCTTAACAAGCAAAATAGGCATTTCATATTTAACTCAGACATGTCAGTACATCTGATTAGTGGAACTTAAATTGTATATGGAGCCTTAGCTTAAAAGGAGGTTGGGAAATGCAATTTTTAGTATTTGTGGTACGGGAAGTACAGGAAGGTATGCTAAAAGGAGACTAAATAAGTTGGGATGAGCACATGGCAGTATCTGCTACAAAACACCCATCTGCCTACATAACACCTCCTTCCCATACTTAAACTTCCAGACAACAATAGCTATAATGATATGCTGTCTCTCAATACAATGTGGCTATCTCTGCACTTATCTTCTCCCCAGAAGGTGAAACCCAAAGTCCCATTGGGCCGTATCATCCGTAGTATTCATCACAGACATTACCCTGCAACTTAGCACACTTAGGAGTTCAGTGGCTCCTTCCTTTCTTGGGGAAAGGGACAGTGGGAGAGAGACATAGCTTGCCCAGTGACCAAGAGAGTAAAAAGTTAACTCTAAAAATGCCCACACAGATTTTTCACCTTCTTTCTCTTTACTAGCAAACTCCCTTCAGTTTTTAAATATTCCAAATTTCTCTCCTTCCTTCCTTCCTTCCTTCCTTCCTTCCTTCCTTCCTTCGTACTGGGGATTGAACCCAAGGGCATTCTACCTCTGAGCTATACCCTCAGCCCTTTTTATTTTTCATTTTGAAACAGGGTCTCACTAAGTTGCTAAAGCTGGCTTCAACCCTGTGATCCTTCTGTCTCAGCCTTCCAAGTACTGGGATTACAGGGATGTGCCGCCATGCCCGGCCAAGTATCTCTTAATGAAATCATCTCCTGCTGCATTCCCTTGCAGCTGCACCCTCTCCTTTCCCTCTTGGCCAAACATTCTTTCTCTCTCCACATCCTCACTTCCTGTGGATTCTTCAGGACTTGGCGGTCTGGTTTTGGTGACTCCCAGCATTCCTCTATAACGGCTCCAGTGAACTTCAAGGTGCTCCGTAGAGTGGACACCGACTTCTCCGCAGCCCTGGATGCTGGCCACCACTTGAAGCACTCTCCGCCCTTGGCTTCCAGGGCCAACCTGTGTCTCATCATGCTGCTACTGGCCAGTCTTCCTTCTCCATTATTCCCCTCCACAAGGTGCCCCTCAGACTTTGGATCCATCTCCAGCTCTCTCTCCTGTCTTTTGTCTCTACCTGCTCTCAGTAAATATGTTTTGAGAAACACCTATTTGTTATTCCTGATCTAAGATGTTCCCCTAAGCCCCAGACCTACATGCCCAAATGCCTAGCGGACAGCTCCCCTTTTAGGCCATGGCTTCCCAAGCTCCATGGGTCCCAAACTGGGTTAGTTGGTCACCCCACCCCGACCTCACCCTGCTTATGCTCCACCGCCACCCACCGGGTTACACAAGGCCTGGCTTGGAGGCATCCCCGGCCCCTCCCTCTCTGTCACCTCCTGGACGCCTCTGACTCCACTATCACTTCATCAGTTAAGTGCTCTGCTTTCTCACCTAGGTTATTGCAACAGCCTCTCAGCAAACTGTTCTCCTAGTTTAGAGCCTCTAGCTTAGTCCTCTAGCCTAGTCTCTTTACTACCACAATTTTAACCTAAAACAACTAAGATATCACCCCTTTCCTTAACACTCACCCAGGGCTCTCTATCTGCCAACATGATTAAATCCAAAGCCCTGAGCATAATATTTTAAGTCCCTCTGCTCCCTTAATCCTCCCCATCCTTGTCTCATCACTACCCGCCTCTCCTTTTACCATGGGCTTGAACCATATGAATATCTAACACAAAGTGCTCTGAACGCACTTGCCCTCTCATTCCTGAGTGCTCCCGAAAACTCTGCTCCCACTGCCTGAAAAATGTCCACGTTGCGTGGTCTGGCTCAGGGGAAGTGCTCCCTGCTGCCGGTGTCCAACTGAGCGCGTCCACAGCACCTCGTGTTCTGAATAAAGTACCAGTGCAGGGAGTTCTAATTGTCTAATCACATTCCTAAAACCCGGAAGGTCTTGGTGCCAAGTAAGTGTCCAACAAAACTTATTTATTAATGGCAATAAAACACTTATTAATAAAACGGTAATTGAGCAAGTGAAGAAAGCATTGATTTTACATAAGTCTGCCACAGGATGGTGCTGTTCAGGTATGAAAGAAAAGAAGGCTCTCCAGGCTAAAGGAGTCAAGTACTAAAGGCCGTCATTTAAAATGTGTTAAGTTTCAAAGGTGGTGATTTAAATGCGTACACTTTTCCTGTGATAAACACATGGGCAGACCGAAAGTTGTATATGTGTATGTATTTTATTATAAAATTATCTTTGATAATTATTTTACTACTACCATTTGAGAGCCTCTCACTAAGTGCTCAAGATGTTTTAAAATATCTGAACACCGTTTTTGTTTTTGTTTTTGTTTTTGTTTTTGCAGTATTTGGGATTGAACCTAGGTGCTCTATACCTCTAAGCTACATCCACAGCCCCTTTTTATTTTTTATTTTGAGACAGGGTCTAGCTAAATTACTGACATGGACCTTGAACTTGCGATCCTCCTACCTCAAACTTTTGAGTTGCTGGGATTACAGACAAGCACAGTTATGTCCTTCCTGAATATTCACTATTAATTCTAGGGCAACAAAATTCACAGGAATTAGCTGGCAAGTCTGAATTATAAAGGGCAGATCAGCAGGCTGGAAATTTAGGAAGGGGTTGATGCATTCTTGAGTCTAAAGGTTGGAAACTCCAGAATTTCAACGTTGCCCTCTGCAGGCAGAATCTTTCTTCTTTAAGGAACCTGGGTATTTCAGCAGATGGGATGAGGCCCACCTACATTAAGGAGGCTAATTTGCTTTACTCAAAATTTACTGATTTAAGTGTTAGTCACTTCTAAAACATACTTTCACAGCAACATCTAGACTGGAATTTGGACAAACAGCTGGGCACCATGGCCTAGTCACACTGACACATGAAATTAACCATCACAAAAGACTAGGGAAACTAAACTTTGTATGACAGAAAAAGTCACATGAGGTTTCCATTTTTAGTTGTGGGTAGGGTGAGAGAGGGCTGGCTGCTGGAACCGCCCCAGAGGAGACTCCTGGGAAATTGCTGCAGGAAGAGAAGCTGTGCTCCATGGACCTGTCCTCCCAGCCAGGAGGTCTCCCAGGGGGAAGAGTGCGCATGGGACTGGTCAGTGTTGCGACTGAGAACGAATAATAAACATGCAGACACGATCGTTTTACTCCAACAAGCTCCTTCCTGTTTTGTTTATGTCCCAAAATGAGATTGAGGTTTGAAGCAGTTGTTAGAAGGGTCTTGCCTTCCATTTTACTGAGGAAAGTGAGGCAGTTAGATGACAACTTCCGCAGACCCCCAGTGCTGCTGGCATCCACAGTTTAGCTCCGCCTTCTCTGAGCCAAAGGCAGGTGACTCCCCCTGTACATTAGCTCCCAACCCCTCCCACCTACACAGGACAAATCTCCAATTCTCCCACTTCCCTCCTGCCTTGGTGAATTTGCCTCTCTACTAGCTCTTTACCATTAACAAGCATCTTTATGCCAAATCCTCTCGAGGCAGCACTCCCTTCTAGAGCTTACCCTATTTTTCTCCTTTCCTTTGTGACAAAACTTCTCAAAAATATTTTCTCTATTCCCTTCCTCCCTTCCTTCCTTCCTTTCTATTTATATGCTATATAACATACATGTTTCCTTTTTTATTGTCTGTCTCCCCCACCAGAACTTTAGCTCCATGAGGGCAAGGCTATTTTTATGTGGTGTTCACTGAACTTCAGCTTCTAGAACTAGGTAAATATTTGTTGAATGAGTTCACACAGTCTTTTTAGTACCGCTTATCAAGCTACTGCTCTGTTTTCAGTCCTAAGAAAAACAGACTACCTCTTTTTTTTTTTTTTTTTGCGGTACCGGGGATTGAACCCAGGGGTGTTCTACCTCCGTGCTACACCCCCGGCCCTATTTTTTTATCCTTTATTTTGAAACTAGGTCTCACGAAGTTGCAGAGGGCCTCACTAGGTAGAGAGAGAGAGAGAGAGAGAGAGAGAGAGAGAGAGAGCTGAGGCTGGCCGCGAACCCAGATCCTCCGGTCTCTGCCTCCCAAAGTACTGGGATTACAAGCGTGCGTCACCACGCCCGGCACAGACTACCTCTTTAGCATCCTGCTTGCATTTTCAGCTCCAACCTCAGCATGTATTTGAATGATAAACCTCACTCAATGGGGCTGATGTGATGGAACAAAGACAGCGGTGAGAAAGCAGTCTGAGTCTTTGAATGCAGGAAAACCACTGTAGAACACGACTCTATAATTAGATTTTTTTTAAATAAAGGGCAAATTACATCAAGAATGTCATACAGACCGGCTGTAGAGGTGCATGCCTGTAATCCCAGTTCTTGGGAGGCTGAGACAGGAGGATCAAGGTCAGCCTCAGCAACTTCCAGAAGACCCTCAGCAATTTAGAGACTCCCTTGCCAGGCGTGGCACATGCCTATAATCCCAGTACTTGGGAGGTCAAGACAGGAGGATCGCAGGTTCGAGGCCAGCCTCAGCAACTTAGCAAGACCCTCAGCATTTAGTGAGATCCTAATTCAAAATTAAAAAAAAAATTTAAGGGGCTGGGTGTATAGAGGGCCCCTGGATTCAATCCCCAGTACCAAATAATAATAATAATAATAATAATAATAATAATGTTATATAAAGAATAAATGCTTGGGGCTATGAGTGTAGCTCAATGGTAGAGCATGTACTTAGCATACATGAGGCCCTGGATTCAATCCCCAAAACCAAAAGAAAAAAAAAAAGCGTGGTGGCGCACGCTTGTAATCCCAGTACTTTGGGAGGCAGAGACCGGAGGATCCGGGTTCGAGGCCAGCCTCAGTTCTCTCTCTCTCTCCCTGTCTCTCTCTTTCTCTCTCGCTACTTAGTGAGGCCTCCGCAACTTCGTGAGACCCGGTTTCAAAATAAAGTATAAAAAAAATAGGGCCGGGGGTGTAGCACAGAGGTAGAACGCCCCTGGGTTCAATCCCCGGTACCGCAAAAAAAAAAAAAAAAAAAGAGAGAGAGAAATGATAAAGCTGCCTCGTAAGCAACCTAGAGAAATGCTGTCTGTCCCTATAGATCAGTTTGCATTCTCTGGCTCTTGACATAAATGGAGTCATAAACTGTGTGCCTTTTTTGGAATTGAGGTTCCTTTACACAAAATAATTATTTTGAGATTCGCCCATGTCTTTGCATATATCAATAGTTTATTCATTTTTATTGCAAACTAGTATTCCATGATAAGGACATACCACAGTGTTTTCTTCATTCACTTCTTTTTTTTTTGTTTTGCAGTACTGGGGATTGAACCCAGGGGCATTCTACCTCCTACCTACACCCCCAGCCCTATTTTTATCTATTTTTTATTCTTTATTTTGAAACAGGGTCTCACTAAGTTGTGGAGGGCCTCACTAAGTAGCTGAGGCTGGCCGCGAACCTGCAATCCTCCTGTCTCAGCCTCCCAAGTACTGGGATTACAAGCATGCGCCACCACGCCCGGCCTCTGCCTTCTTACCTCAGAGCTGTTGACCTTTCTTCAGAACTCAGATGTAGAACTCCACTTCCGATAGGTCATTTTTCACATTCCTTTTTACCAGAGGGGATGTGATTAGCTCAGTGGAGTTTTGATCGCTAGTGATTGGTAACTTTGGTCTCAGATTTTTTGGGGGGGACAAAGGGTGAAGTAGGGTACCATTCTAGCAGGTTAAAAGCTAATAAATGGCTCAGACCTGCAGAGGGAAATTTGACTAAATCTATCACCATTAAAATGTATTTATCCTTTGATATAAAAATCCCATTTGGAGGAATTATTCTACAGATACACTTGCATACATATGAAATGACTTTTGTGCAAAGTTATTCATTGCAGAATTGTTCATAATAGCAGCAGAGTGGAAATAACTTACAAGAACAGGGAATGATTATGCTATACCCACATGCTGGAGTATCATGTGGTTGTAAATATGAGTGGGGAAGTCTTCTATGTGCTGATACAAAAAGCTCTGAGAATATAATATTAAGGAAAAATATATAACAGTGTTTACTGCTGTTTTCCATATATATAAATGATGACACCTCTACTCGGGAAGTTGAGGCAGGAGGATCTCAAGTTCAAGGGCAGCCTGGGCACCTTAGCGAGACTTAGCACCTCTTAGTATGAGAGAGAGAGAAAGAGAGACAGAGACAGAGAGACAGAGAGACAGAGACAGAGAGAGAGAAACAGTATTCATAAGAAACAATGGAAGTACACAGGAGAGACTAATGAGGAGACTAATAGAGGCCATGGGGGTGAGGCTAAGATGGATGGAGAAAGGGAAGGAGTTAGACTTTTCAAAATAAACATTTTCAAAGTCATTATGTGTTTCAGTCACTACCTTTTTTTAAAAAAAGTGAATTAAAAATGCATACACAAGCATTTTTATTCCTGTAAACAGTGATCTCATTGCTTCTCCCCAGTGGCCACCTTCGCTCTCCTGCCATTTAGCAACACGATGAAACCTGTAGGTTACAAGCCTGGTGTTGACTGTCTCTAGGGGGGAGGAGCCTTTAGAGAAGGCTTTCCAGGATTCTTCTTGCCAACCTTCCTCATTTCCTTCAGATCTCCCAGCTTTTCTGCTTTTTTAGTGTAGCGCTCTTTTATTTATTTTATGGAATTGTATTGGTGCAATATAATTATATAATGTAGTGAGATTCAAAGTGATACATTCATATATGTACACAACATCTGTAAAGCTCGCTTTATTGATGGAGTTTCTGGCTTAGAACGAGCACAGTCAGGTCCTCTCTGTTCCTCCCAGCCCTGAGAACTGCAGCGAGGAATCCTACTGTCTCCCTGCAGAGAGTCAGGGTGGCGATGTTGGCAAAGACACATCTCTAGCAAAGGGCTCTCCACGTCTCTTCCTTTTGGCTATCTCCTTACTCCCTCGCCCCAAATTAGGTTACAGTGATGTTTCTCAGATGTTGTCACTAACTTTCTCCTCTGGTCTGATTAGGAGCTAAGAGTGTTACAGGTTGGCCCAGCACATCATAGCCTTCTGGAGTCTAAGTCTCTTTCTTGTTGACTAGTATTTAAAAAAAAAAAAACCAAGACAAAGTTGTGATTCTTCTTTTGCTTACTTTTATTTATCGTAAGCTCGCTTACGATACCAGTTTATGTTCAGAAGTGTTAGATACTCTTTGTGAATACCAAGTGTCTGCACTGGCTAGTGATTAAGGTGCTGATGTTAAGATGGTATAACAAACCTATTTCAATGATAAATGAAGATCATGTAATTGATACTACAGCAAACAGATGCCTCTGAATGGTTTAACAATTATGTTCTCAAACAGTAAAGCTTCTTCGGGAGTGCTGCGTGGTAAAACCTTTTTCATAATGCACTTAACAGAAGTCAGCAGTGAATCCTAACCAATGAAGATGGTCCAAATTAATTGGCTTTATTATTTTGGACGTATGCCTGCCATATTTTAGAGTTAGAATATCATGCCATATTTTAGCCTTAGAATATCTCTTGGAGCCAGGTGTGGTGGCACATGCTTGTAATCCCAGTACTTGAGAGGCTGAAACCAGAGGATCCAGGTTCACAGCCAGCCTCAGCTACTTAGTGAGGACTCCGCAACTTAGTGAGACCCTGCTTCAAAATAAAGAATAAAAAATAGGACTGGGGGTGTAGCTCAGAGGTATAATGTCCCTGGGTTCAATCCTCAGTACTGCAAAAAAAAAAAAAAAAGAAGAAGAATATCTCTTGGTAACTAGTACATATACCATGGAGCCAGAACCTAATGTAGAGGCACGGTGAATGACAGGCGGCCAGCGATCTCTTCACTAGTCAGAGGCAGCAGCAAAGCCTTTTTATATACATTAGCGTAAAATTCTCTATGTGTTTTTCCTAAACATAATAATTTTCACCCCTTTTGTTTAACAGTTTCTTCTAAACCTGAATTATTTAGGTATATGTAATGTAGCTGTGTTACCTCATTATGAGTATAATTATAATTTCTTTTTGAACACTGTTCTTTGCCCATGGGCAATACATTTTAAAAAGTGCTCTGGAATATAGCCTGTGACCCATAAAAGAAAATATGAAACTGATATTTATATATTCTAAATTTTCTATCTCTTGATAAAAAGAACAGCCTATTGGGAGGGTATTATTAGTAACACTGCCAACATTTTCTGAAGAGTTATTTAAATTAGATTCACATGGGGAACTCTTCTTTCACGTGGGGTACTTTTCTTTCATGAATGATCTCTTTCACTCTGAATTTAGAATTTTTGATAACAAAGCAATGAATCTAGACTACATTATTCTTTGTTGATTCACTGGAGGAAATTACAAGCCTTGGTTTCTAGATTTTGTTTCCAAATTGGGATGTTAGTTTTTCTCTAGGCAAATTGTATTTTCTAGGATTACTTAGAAAAAGATATTCCCTACTTTGATATATCCTAATTATAACTTCTCCATCAGCTCTACCGCCACAGTAGTGCCTGATCCCAGACAGATAAAAGTGGTGTGCACCAGAGAATCCTGGCTGGTGTTTCATTTGTCACTGCAAATCTTCCCCTTATGCTGCCAGGAGAGTTGCTGCCAATCATCTTTTCTTTAGATATTTGCATCATATTCTGTATTTGTGTTTGAGACAAAGGTAAATTTGCTTTTAATATTTGAATATTCTATTTATTTAGGTTTTCCTGTTTCTGGTCTTTACAGTAATTTGATGGGAGAATTTGGATTTAAATTCCATGTAGACAGAATGGTTTGTTAGCTTTTCACTAAAATACCAAAGTATTTTATTTTAACCTGAAAGCTTACAGTGCTAATACAATACCATTTAATATTTCCAAGTGTCTCTTGCTATGTTGAACTGGACCCTCTGTTTAACTCAGCTTGGACTGAACTCAGCTTGGACTGCCTGTGGCAGCCCTCAGGAGGCTCACAGGACACTGGTAATTTAGTTTCCCAATGGCCTGTTTGTCAGTTCTGTATCTTTTTAAGATTTTCAGGTTGAACAAAAGTTTAATTTTTAATGTATTGATGAAATTTATAATATTCTTTTCCTTTGTTGTTTCTTCTTTTAGATTGAAAAGACACGCTGAGAGATAGATAAAGCTTTCCTCGTCTGCCTTGGATTTTTATCATGGGTATCGGGAAATCTAAAATAGATGCCTGCCCTCTTTCTCTCTCTTGGGGTAAAAGCCACAGTGTGGATACAAGTCGAGGCCATCATGAGTCAGAGTCCAAGAAATCTGAAGCTGTCTCCTTGTGTGATGTTACGCAGCCCTGCCCTCCAACAGAGGAGCCCACAGCGGGGCGGGAGGAAGCTGAGGATGGGGAAGAGATGCCGGAAGAGGAAGCGGAAGAGGAGGCATTCCTCAAATTTGTGATACTGCACGCAGAAGATGACACAGAGGAAGCCCTACGAGTCCTGAATCTGCTACAAAATGACTTTGGTATCAAGCCTGGAATAATCTTCGCTGAGATGCCATGTGGCAGACAGCATTTACAGAATTTAGACGATGCCGTGAATGGGTCCGCATGGACCATCTTATTATTGACTGAAAACTTTTTAAGAGATACCTGGTGTAATTTCCAGTTCTACACATCCCTAATGAATTCAGTGAACAGGCAACACAAGTACAACTCGGTTATACCGATGCGGCCCCTGAACAAACCCCTCCCCCGGGAAAGGACGCCCTTTGTCCTGCAAACCATCAATGCCCTAGAGGAGGAAAGTCGTGGCTTCTCTACACAAGTAGAAAGGATTTTTCAGGAGTCCGTGTATAAGACACAACAAACTATATGGAAAGAGACAAGAAATATGGCACAAAGACAATTCACTGCCTGAGAAAAAATACACAATGCATGGCTGGCTCCTGTTTTTTGAAAACCAAATGATTAATCTTGACTGGAGAAAACAATTTCTAAGAAATGTTTTAATAAAAGAAAGCCTTCTCTTACAGAAACCCACGGAGCACAAGAAAGATACATTTCTGCAGGACAGTCTATAGAATTGCGGTCCCCTTTGATGTTTCGACAAACTCAAAATTGTCAAGAGTTTCAACAACTTTTCTTTCGTGGTTTTCCTCGCTTGTGGATATGACGAAAGATATTCTCTATTCATATTTCTCAAGTTGAACCTTGAACAAAAATGTGTATGATGGATATTTTCAAACTCCGATAACACTTTCAGTCTCTGAATTATGTTCTCAAAGGATGTGTAGAAGAAAAAGCCACGAGAGGTCTGACCACCCTCCCTCTGGAGACGTCTCTCATGGACGTTGCAGCCAAGTGTTCGGGTCGTGTCACCCAGGACTGTGGACTGCCACAACAGGACATTTAGAATGCTGCGTGCTGATGAACATGAAATGAAACAGATGTGGGAATCGTGGGGCTTTTTTAAAAGAATCCAGTCAAATGTGTTTTCCTTTCTGCTCAAATTTGCATATTTAGAGCCAATTGAGGTAATTCCTACCACTGATGAGCCACCCCCCCCCTGCTTTTTTATTGGTGTTGGATATTGAACCCAGGGGCATTCTACCTCTGAGCTACACCCCCAGCCCTTTTCTTTTTAATTTTTGTTTGGAAACAGGGTTTTTCTGGGTTGCTGAGAGTCTCGCTACATTGCCGAGGGTATCCTTCAACCTGAAATCCTCCTATCTCAGCCTCCCAAGTACTGGGATTACAGGTGAGTACCACCAAGTCTGGCTTAAAAATATGTTTTTCGTAAGGACTCTTCAGCAAAGACATTCTTTGTCATTTTTCTTTCTCCTTATCCCCGCTTCTCATATCCCCTGCTGGTACTGGGTCTGCTCACATCTTTTTTGCAGTTCACCTCTTCATAGTCACACACCAGAATGTCCCTGAGGAACATGCAAATGAGTCAGACTTCCAATCCCATGAGCACCTGCTAGAGGAGATGGTTTCCACGGCATGGTGACATTTTCTTAACCATAACATCCCCTTTTGTCAAAGTAACTTACTACTCACTTTTCCTTTTCAGATTTTAAATAAGTCTTCACTTTTTTGCCATAATGCTTCCTGTATCTCAGATTTCATGTAATAATAAAACATTAACCACCCACCCTTCATGCCTGCCAAACTAGAATTGATGCTGGGTGGTATTTTTTAAATAAATGTTTTTATTCTTTATCTTTAACTAAACTTGATTATTTCTAACTCCAACGAAGACTGGAAATGTGTTTTGAAAAGAAGCATCAATCCGTACTCCTCCAGAGAGCACAGGCATGATGTCTCAGCCAATTTGGAGTTCAGTATTTTTTTTTATGATGAAGAAAAATGTTAAGTACTGAATAATTATGTGTTGAAATTAACAATTGAGCTGGGTGTGGCAGTGCATGCCCATAATCCCAGCTACTCTGGAGGGTGGGGCAGGAGAAGTTAGAGGCCAGCCTGGGCAACTTAGCAAGAGCCTGTCTCAAAATAAAAAATAAAAAGGGCTGGGGGTGTAGCTCAGTGGTAGAGTGTCTGACCCTGAGGTTCAATCCCCAGCACTGAAAGAAAAATAACAACTGTAAGAAGGAATTATCAGATAGCTAAACTGAGGATGGAAAGAGGTAACGGTGTGGGCTTCATTCTGTTTATGTACCTATGTACATACATGGATCTAGATACACACACACATATGAAGAAGGTCTGTCATATACTAGGGTGCTTACATTTTGAGCACTCTGTGAGTACCGCCCACCCTGGAGCTTCCCCAGAGGTATTTGAGCTGTGCCTTCTGTGTCAGTTAGGAACACCAAATGCCACATGGCCTACATAGGTACAGTTATGATCTAACTTCATAAGTCATCCACCAGGTCATGGTGGCTTAAAGGTGTCATTCAAACCTAGTGCCTCACGCCAGGCATGGTGGCACATGCTTGTAATCCCAGTACTTGGGAGGCTGAGACAGGAGGATCCGGGTTTGCGGCCAGCCTCAGCTACTTAGTGAGGCCCTCCTCAACTTAGTGAGACCCTGTTTCAAAATAAAGAATAAAAAATATGGCTGGGGGTGTAGCCCAGAGGTAGAATGCCCCTGGGTTCCATCCCCAGTACCACACACACACACAAAAAAAACCTAGTGCCTCACACATAACTACTGTATCTATGCTACTAGAATTATCACTGTTGTCTAAATACATCGGATCTGCAAGTGGGATGGGGAAGAGGGCAAGCATGAGTGTATACCTACCCACAACCCTATTGTTGGAACCCTTGCAAGTCGTGGGGAACAGATTTCAAGAAAGAAAGATGCTGGGCCTGTTTCCAAGTGCAGTATGGTTACTGTCAAGCTGAAGAGAAAGAGGAGTCCCTGCTCAGCAGTAGACGTGTGAGCGGTTAGTGGCAGGTGTGGGTGCGGAGGAAGCTGGTGGCAGGCGGGATGCAAGAGTGTGGCCCCGTGCCTCCAACAAGTTTGGAAAGCTGGACCATAAACTAGAAAAGCAGGGAAATGCAGCGTAGGAGTGCTGGCTCTGAAGCCAGCCCTGGGGAAGGGTGGCTTGGCTGGGGATGCCTTCAGCTATGTCTTGTGGATTAATTCTGTATGCATTTGAGTTTGGACACAGGGGGTGGGAGCCATTTAATGTAGCTCTTTAACGGGCTCAGCAACTCCCAGATGATTTTACTCCTTTGGATGGAGGCAGAAGTTTGCACTCCTCCCCTAGGGATGGGTGGTGGGTAGAGTAGGAGAAGCCTGGGTCTGTTTTGCTTCTTCCTTCCCCATATCACTTGATTTCTACCCTGATTTCAACAGGTTGCTAGTTGGGGTTAATCATTTCCTGGGCAAGTCAGGGCTATTTTCTGCCTTGGCCCCTCATCCTTCACCAAACCCCAGAGCATTAGTTGGGCCTGGGGGGGACCTAAATCCTCCTTACTGTGCCGGGTGTGACACCATGAGTTATAGGAGCAACTTCTTGGTGGCCTCTTCTCCACTGCAGTTCAAGCCTAAACTCCAAGCCTGGTCACTGATTGTGGACACTGCTCCAGAGCCTGAAAAAAGCCTGAATGTTTCATCTCCAGGGAGCAGTTACAATATTAAAACACACATGAGATTTTGCCAAGCCATCTATCTCTCTGCCCAGCAGAGGACCCTGCAAGACAGAGATGGAAGTGATTTTCACACACTGCTCGTGGGGAAAGTCCAAGTTGAAGCCCAAGTACCGGCAGCTGTACTGTGAGACCAGTTTTTTACCTATACAGTTTGCAGGTCAAAACAAACAAACAAACAAAAATCTCTGTGTAGGTAAGAAACCACACATAAAGAAACTACACGTCACACCGTGGAGTTGGGCTATTTCCTACTTTGGGTAAAGCCTGGTGATCTGTGACTGGGATTGTGAGACCGAAGAACAGCCATGACAGGCTGTGCTTCTGAAGAAACTAGGCTAGGCCCAAGTTTCTATTTCTCAGAGATGTTCCCACAGAAACCACCGCTCGGTGGGGCCTGTCAGAACAATGGTGGAAAGTCTCTAACTTCCTCAGGTGTGACGAGCCAATCAGTGAACCCCAAATACCCCTAAACTGATGCCAAAGATGTTTTTTTGTAACCGCTGCTTATGTAATTTGTATGTATAAAAGCTTGAGTGAGCCAGAGCTCAGGGTCCCAGGTCAAGACTCCACTGTGCTGGATGAGACTTGGACCCTAGCTCGAGCTAGCTAATAAAGTTCCTTTGCTTTTGCATTATCGATTGGTGGAACTGGTCTCTCACTTCTCCAAACACTCGAACCCGCAACCTTACAGGATGGGGCCACTGGCCTTGTGAGAAGCTGTGGCCAGGACTGTGTTATTGTGAGGTACCATCTGGTGTGTTTGCGCTAGCCAACAGCACACCCCTCTTCACAGTCTTAGGTCATATCTTAGCACGCTCACTGCTATAATCCAAAGACCTGACCATGTAACCTAGAGGAAGGAAGATTTATTTGCTCGCAGCTTCCTTGGGAATTTTGGGGTTCAGTCCACGTGAGGCCAGGGACCGCAGATCTCAGGGCATGGCGGCGGGAAGCAGAGAGATGGAGAGCACAAGGCTGCTCTCACATCATGGATGCCAGAAGCAAGAGAACAGATGAGCAAAGGGAGTCAAAGACACAAGCACAATTCCTAAAGCCACACCCCCAGGGACCCACCTTCTCCAGCCACACCCTCCCGCCCCTAAATTTCCACCCAGATGGATTTATCCACTGGTGAGACCACAGCTCTCATGACTTAACGATATCAACCTGAGCTTAATACATGAGTTCTTTAGGGGATACTCTAACCACGACAGGTCACCTCCCAAGTACAGAGTTTACAGGCCTGTCTTGGAATGCTTTATGTCTTGATGAGAGCCCAGCTTGTGTAGCCTCATTATCTGGATTCGATCTTAGTTCTGTCATTTATGCACTGGATAACTTTGGACAAATTAGTTGACCTTTCCATGCTTCAGTTGCCTCGTTTGTAAGATGAAAATCATGGTAATGACTGCCTCTTAGAGGGTGAAGAGGGAGTTGATGCAGGTCAAGCACTAAGACAAGGGGAGTGAGGCAATCTCAGAAGTCCTTCTACCTGATCTTGCCTGTTATCCAGGGCTAACTGCTAAGTGACTAGCTCGGCAACTAGATCTGATCTTGACAGTTGCCCTATTTCCCCCTCCCAGGTATTGGTTACTTTCCTCTAAGTTTACCTAAAGCCAAGAAATAATCCATCCACCGCTTAAGCAAGAGTAAATAAATTGCTTTTAAATTATTGTTGTACGCCGGGTGTGGTGGTGCATGCTTGTAATCCCAGTACTTGGGAGGCGGAGACCAGAGGATCCGGGTTCGCAGTCAGCCTCAGCTACTTAGTGAGGCCCTCCGCAACCTTGCGAGACCCGGTTTCAAAATAAAGTATAAAAAATAGGGTCGGGGGTGTAGCTCGGAGGTAGAACGCCCCTGGGTTCAATCCCCGGTACCACAAATAAATAAATAAATAAATAAATAAATAAATAAATATAAATAAATTATTGTTGTTGTTATTGTTGTTGTTGTTGTTGTGATACTAGGATTGAACCAAGGAGCCTTCTACCCTGAGCTACACCACCAGCCCTTTTATTTTTTATTTTGAAACAAGGTCTCCCTAAATTGCTGAGGCTGGCCTTGAACTTGTGATCCTTCTGTCTCAGCCTCTACTGGGATTACAGGGGTGAACCACCACTCCAGGCTTGCTTTTAACGTTAAAAAAAGGGAAGAAAGAAAAGAGCTCTGTAAAGAACAACTCCACTTTATGCTGGGCCTCATCTCTCCTGCCTCCTCCTAGCCCTGGCCGGGTGGCTGATGCAGTCAGACATCCAGCCACAGGAGCACAGCCAAGGCAGAGAACTCAGGGGCTGGTGCCCTAAAGGGGAGGTGACATAAAGATCTGTAATCACTCACCCAGAAGCTCCAAAACTTTTATTTCACTGGGTTTTATATTTGTTAAAGAACTAGGAGGCTCCCAGCCATTCATTCACTGGTCCTGTTGCTGGCGGGCGAGGGGAGGAGGTGGAGGCGGCTCCGAGGCCTGATCCCTACTGCCAGGGCAATTCTGGCACTGGTAAGTGCTCTGCTACGTGACCGGCATGGGGAGTAGATAATCCAGACTACCAAACAATTGGGGATTTAGGGGAACAATAGGTCCTGGTTATTAACCTTTTGCTGAGTTCTTTCTTTTATTCTTCTTTGGACTGCTTCGTTATGACCAAGCTACTTTTTTTTTTTTTTTGGATGCGTGTGGTTTTAGGAACCCACTCAAAACATTTAATTTAGTTCTATTTAATTTTTAAAATGGATAATACACTCAGATGCTTCAAAATTCAAACGGTACAATGATGTGATTCAGTCTCCATTCTCAAAGTCAATTAATATTTCTAGCTCCTTGTGTGTCCTCCCAAAGATACTTTATGTACTTCATATCCATGGCTTCCACATCTCTGGATTCAACCTGCTGCAGATTGAAAACTTTTTTTTAAAAAATTGAGCCTGTACTGAACATGTAGAGACTTATTTTTTCTTGGCATTATTCCTTAAGCAATACAGTATAACAACTATTTGCATAGCATATCTAAATATAACTATTTATATAGTAATTTAGAGATGAAGTAATGTATCAGTAAAATAAAAGTCTAAAAGAGGACTTGCTGGGTTAATAAGCATGTGCATATGAAATTTTTATAGATAATCCACAAAAATTGCATCAATTTACATTTCTTTTTTTTTTTTTGCATTCTCCCGTCTCTGCCTCCCAAGTACTGGGATTACAAGTGTGTGCCACCACGCCTGGCCAATTAGTTTACATTTCTACCAGCAGATGAGTGCCTGTTTTTACAGATCCTTCCAAAAGTGGGTTGCCAAACTTTTTAATCTTTGCTAAACTTTTTTTGGGGGGGTACTGGGGATGGAACTCAGGGGCATTCTACCTCTGAGTTAACACCCCAGCCCAATTTTTTTATTCTTTATTTTGAAACAGGGTCTCACTAAGTTGTGGAGGGCCTCACTAAGTTGCTGAGGCTAACTTCAAACCTGCGATCCTCCCGTCTCAGCCTCCCAAGTACTAGGATTACAAGCGTGCGCCACCAAGCCCGTTTCTAATCTTTGCTAATCTAATAGGCAAAAAGTAATATCTCAAAACATTATAGATCACTAAAGTTTTAATTGGAATTTTTTGTGTATGCATGTGGTACTGAGGATTGAACTCAGGAGCGTTCTACCACTGAGTTCTATCCCCAGCCCCTTTTATTTTTTTATTTTGAGACAAGGGCTTGCTAAGTTGCCCAGGCTGGCCTTCAGCTTGTGAGCCTCCTACCTCAGCCTCCCAAGTCACTGGGATCACAGGCATGTGCCACTGCACCCAGCTATTAATTGGAATTTTTTAAAAGGTGAGGTTGCAGTACTTTGGGAGGCGGAGACCGGAGGATCCGGGTTCGCGGCCAGCCTCAGCGCGCATGCGCGCGCGCACGATCGATCGATTGATCGATCGATCTCTCTTCTCTCTCTCTATCTCTCTCTCTCTGTCTCTCTCTCTCTCTGTCTCTCTGTCTCTGTCTCTCTGTCTCTCTGTCTCTCTCTACCTAGCGAGGCCCTCCGCAACTTCGTGAGACCCGGTTTCAAAAATAAAGCATAAAAAAATAGGGCCGGGGGTGTAGCGCGGAGGTAGAACGCCCCTGGGTTCAATCCCCGGTACCGCAAAAAAAAAAAAAAAAAGGTGAGGTTGAGCAACTTTTCATATGTTTAAGAGTTTTCTTTTCTGTGTAATATCTAATTCTATGAGATTGTGATGTGAATGATGAATAAGGTGAGGATGCCAATATGTCTGGCCTGTTTTTACTTACAGTAAAACATGAATTTCATGTAGAACAGCATCTGCTTCGTTTCTGTGCTCTCAGGGTGAGTGTCATAAATCGTGTGTTACTCAGCCTGTTCTGGGACTTGTTTTCTACCCTCAGATACAGGGACACTCCAGAAGTTCGAATCAACTCTAAAAAAATGAACATTTGTCTTAATTTTGGTTTTATTCAAATTGTTTCTAGAATGTATTTTCCTCTTATTTCAAAAAGTATTACATGGCTGAGTTTTTCAATGTTATTCTTGAATTTTCTCTAGCACACCTGGATTTTTCTGGAGACGTGGACAATGAACAACTTTGGACTGAAAATTTGTTGACAACTTACTATAAATTATTATCAATGAAAAGTACAAGGTTTAAAATGAAAGAGGAATATTTATATAATAGTAGCCCTCTATTTAGGGGGAATGGGGAGAATAAAAATTTTTTTCTTTGAAACTACATGGGTTTTTGTTCAATTTAGCACTGCAATTAGACTATCCTGTACAAGATATTTATAACCAAACGCTTTTCTAGAAAGCAATAATTTTCTCTTCTTTTTTTTTTTGTGGTACTGGGGATTGAACCCAGAGGCATTCTACCTCTGAGCTACACCCTCAGCCCTATTTTATTTTTATTTTCAAACAGAGTCTCGCTAGGTTGATGAGAGTCTCACTACTTGCTGAGGCTGTCCTCGAACTTGCAATCCTCCTGTCTCAGCCTCCCAAGTACTGGGATTACAAGCGTGCACCACCATGCCCAGCTAGTGAAGTGCCAAGTTCGTGATCCCACCAAAGACCACCAGGAGCCGATTCCGATGCAAAGCACACGAGGGTCCTTTATTCAAGCTCGAGCTTGGGCTCCTAACGTGCACCAACGCAGTGGTCACGGAGAGAAGCCCCTTGCTCTCCGAGAACAAAGCTTTTATCCCTTAAGGAGGCAGCCCACCCCACCTTTACATTGATAGGCTAGTTTAAAACATAAGCTCGTTGGCGTTCCCTGGTTGGTTTAATTTTCGCACCTTAGGTAGGGGTCATCATTAGGGAAGCGTTAACCCTATATGGTGACATTTAAGCTGATTGGTCGGGCCTGCAGTACCTTCCTCAGGAATGTCCAGGATGGGTGGGGGCCTGCTGACTCTGGTCAGAGTGGCCTCTGATTATCTGAGAATTCCAGACCCTGGTGTGCTTGACACCAATAGTCTGTTTCTAGGGGTTGCTAGGGGCAGGATCAGATTTAGCATACTTAATGGTTTCTACAGGGTATGGGGCAACAGGCTATAGAAACTTAACTTCTAGAAAAGCAGATACTTAGGCCTATTTTACTTAAAGCCTTAACTAAAGCCTGTCATGGCGTCGCTTTGGTCCTTCACTAGAAAGTGATAATTTTCTATGGTTTTCTAGTGTTACAACATAGAGCTATTCCTACCCTCACCTATATCTTTATTCAAAATCTTTTATTGTGTACTATTTACCACACACTGTGTAAGAGGCTGAAAATATAAAGATAAATAATGCATGGTTTCTGCCCTCAAAGAGTGTTTAGAGAAGTGAAAGACACAAGCCATATAAAACTATGGCTATAGAATGGAGAAAATGCTATAGACCAGGTATTAGAGAAACAGAAGAGTCTGTCAAGAAATTCCACCCCATGGGTGGCTCCCTCAGCGGAGCGGGGTAGTAATGCTGCTGCTGCAGGTGGAAGAGGATGATTACAGTAATAATCGAGGCAGGCACTGTGTTCAGCACTTTTCATGTACATTATCTGTCTTATCTTTACCATAATCCAATGAAATAGGTGGTACAAAATGTTCTTTTTTCAAATGAGGAAACAAGGTCACCGATGAAAACAGGCAGAGTTGAGATAGAAACTCAGGTCCATTTGACTGAGAGTCTAAGCCCTTCAAGAGTTTGGGCTTTGGGATTTGATGGAGCTGGATTTTAATTCTAGCACCACACGTTCTAGTTAATTGTTGGTAAATTACTTAACCTTGATAAGCTGCAGTTTTCTCCTTTGTAAAAGGAGGACATTAGCAACAACTGTGAAAGATGCTGTCCGCTTCCTCCCTGGTAGTTACCCCTCCTTCCTTACAGATACATCCTACCTCCAATAACTGCTGCTGAAAATTCCAGACCCTTAGGCCCTCTGTGGGCCCTGCAGCAATACATGACCTAGTCCTGGCCAGTGGATTGCAAGGGGGCAGTCAGGAAGAGGAACATTTCCTCCACAATAAAAAGAGTCGCTAGGAATCTGCTTTCATTACAGATGCTTGACTGAAACCTGATAGTACTCTAGCTAATTTGCAATCTAAAATGAGGAAGTGACGGCCCACTGAGGATAGTGCAGAAAAAGGGGAGAGAAGGAGTCCTTGTGGACATCGCTGAGCCAAGTAAACCGTGGAAATATGACTCAGTAAATTTTCTTCATTATTTAAATCACTTTATTTATTTATTTATTTATTTATTTATTTATTTATTTATTTATTTTGGGTATGGGGGAATCAACCCAGAGCATTCTACCTCTGAGCTACACCCTCAGTACTATTTTTTTTTTTTTTTTGCGGTACCAGGGATTGAACACAGGGGCGTTCTACCTCCGTGCTACACCCCCCGCCCTATTTTTTTATACTTTATTTTGAAACCGGGTCTCACGAAGTTGCGGAGGGCCTCACTAGGTAGAGAGAGAGAGAGAGAGAGAGAGAGAGAGAGAGCTGAGGCTGGCCGCGAACCCGGATCCTCCGGTCTCCGCCTCCCAAAGTACTGGGATTACAAGCGTGCGCCACCACGCCCGGCCTTATTTTTTATTTTGAAACAGGGTCTCAAGTTGCTGAGGGCCTTGAGGCTGGCCTCAAATCAGAGATTCTCCTGTCTCAGCCTCTCAAGTACTGGGAATCCAAGCTTGTGCCGCCATGCCTGGCTTATTTAAACCACTTTTAATTAGATGTTCTGTTACTCATAGATACACCAAGTTTATTAAGTTTTAGATGAGCTGAATTGTATAAAGCACTTAGTATGACGTTGGCATACAGTAAGTGCTCAACAATAGAGGTTATTATAGTCTTGGTTAAACTTACCTGAGCATGGCTTTATTTTGTAGTGTTTGATCACTAGCAAGGTGTGGAAGGGTTTTTATTTTTCTTGTTTAATAACCAAATCTAAGCATGTAAGTACAGGTGTGTACCGCATAGTGACATTTGGTCCATAATGAAAAGCAGATATGATGCTGATCATATAAGATTATAATCAAGCTGAAAAATTGCCTAGTGACGTTATAGCTGCCGTGACTTCATAGCAGGACGCATTACTCGTGTTTGCAGTGACACCTGTGTCAACAAACCTACTGTGCTGCCAGTCATTTAAAAACATAGCCCAATTATGTATTGTACACAATACTTGATAATAAATGCCTATGTTACAGGTTTTGTATATACTGTACTATACTTTTTATCACTGTTTTAGAGTGTATTCATTCCTTCTATTGATAAAAGAAGAAAGTTAACTGAAAAACAATATGTCAGTATACCTCATGTTTCATGTGTCTCTTGATTGTACGGAGAGACCGTGTCCAGTGACTGACCTGTACCACCTAGGTGTATGGTACAGGCCATCACTGTATGATGTCTGCACAATGACAAAGCCACCTAATGATACACTCCTCAGAATGTACTCCCATCATTAAGTGATGCATGACTGTAATGTATAAACCAAACCCTTAAGGATGTGTGACTTCTCAAGAAATGTGACCTATCGCAAAGCAACAGCTGAGTTAGCACAAAGCATTAGACTACTAGATAAGCTGCATTGTCAATCATTAATTTATTTTCCAGATCCATTCATTATTCAAGCTTTATTCACATTAAAAAGACTTCCAGAGCCGGGTGTGGTGGTGCACGCTTGTAGTCCCAGTACTTGGGAGGCTGAGACAGGAGGATCGCAGGTTCAAAGCCTGCCTCAGCAACTTAATGAGAACCTGTTTCAAAATAAAAAATAAGACAGGGTTGGGCATGTGGCTTGCAGGTAGAATGCCCCTGGAGTAAATCCCCAGTACCCCCCCAAAAAAGATTTTTTTAATTAAAATAATATGTAACTGACTGTCAGGAACACACTTGTAGTTGAACAAGGTAGATTTATTGCTCATGGAGAGAGAAAGAATGTGTTCTAAGGGAGACCATGAAGCATTTCAGTGAAAGGGTGTTAGAAAGAACCTGTGCAGGATTTGGGCTTTGGTTGGGTAGCTTGGGGAAGGGTCTAAGGTGGTGAAGGTTTGTTCTATATTGGATGCTGCATGAAAGCCGGGGCCATTTCTATGATTGGTTTCTCAATAAACCTTATCTATGGTGGGGGAGATTAGGAGGAGAATAAAGTTGTAGTTGGTTAATAAGTAGCAGTCAATCATTTTGGCCAAGAGAGGGGATGTTTGATATTTTGTGTATGACACACTGACTTTTTTCCTATGCATATACAAAATTATCAAGGGCTTTATTTTGTTACATTTTGTCATAGTAACACAGAGTCATTTTGTGTAGGGTTGATAATCCCTAAAATAATTTCTCTCTAAAAGGAGAATGGTACAGCCAGAGTAGGGTGAGTTTCTGAACACCAGGTTTGTTTTCTTCTCAGTGCTAAGTGCAACAATATAAGATGCACAACTGTTTTTCTGTAGGTAATGGTGTATTTCAAAATTCAGAATGAGAATCAATAAAGTGATGATACTTTACTGTAAAGGGAGCAAAACTCCTTTTCTATTAATAGTCCACACTGAGGAAGTTCTACAGTTCTCTTTGGCTGATTTAAGGAAATCAAGGACTTCTTCAACAATAGCAGAAAAATATTTCCTGAAAAGGGTGTAGCCTCAGATTGACCATTCATCCTGGTACAAAAGATACCAAGGAAATTTCTGTCTTATCTTTTAGTCATTCCATAATTATTGGCAATCAAATCCAAGATACCATCCTTAGTTTAAAAAAAAAACATTGTTTACTTTTTAAAAATTCTTTGTCCTGGATTTCTCTTAGTTTCTATTCTCACTTATATATCAAAAACAGATTTTAGAAGTAAGAGCATGGTAATAACTTGTTGATTAATGTGCAAGGATATTATAAGTCATAGATCAGCTTCAGCGGTGCTTCAGTTCTAGAAATATTTTAACCATAAATAGAGGTGTAAGAATAGTGATAAAAGCTGCAATTTGATGCCAGGATACAAATTGGAAAATAAGCCACATAGAAAAAAGTCAGAGACAGAGCCAGGCGTGGTGGTGCACGCTTGTAATCCCAGTACTTGGGAGGCAGAGACCGGAGGATCCGGGTTCGCGGCCAGCCTCAGCTACTTAATGAGGTCTTCCGCAAATTCGTGAGACCCTGTTTCAAAATAAAGAATAAAAAATAGGGCTGGGGGTGTAGTTCGGAGGTAGAATGCCCCTGGGTTCCATCCCCAGTACCGAAAAAAAAAAAACATGGAGAAAAAAGTCAGAGACATTTAACAAAAACATTTTAGTAAATACCACTTCTGAAAAAAAAAAATTTAAAGATTATACAGTACTTGGAGGATAAAAGGACTAGGTGTTCCAAGAACTGACCCCAATAGGTACAAAACTCTGTGTCTCTCTCACACAATACCCCTAATATTTGTGACTCCACCTTAGAATTTTATTATTTCACTTTTGTAGAAAGAACATTTTTTTATTCAGAAAACCTGTATAAACACCTGTATTCTAGAATTGAGAATATTCTTTGTCTTTCCTGTGAGAAAGCTCACATGTGAGCGTCATCTTAGAGCTCACACCCTATTTGGCTTTTCTTCTTCTGTTCCTGGCTATAGTAAATTACTTACTATTAGGGTTTTTCTTCCCTTTTGCTCAGGATCGGGGTCATATTCCACTTGGACTTGTTCCTTCAGTAATAATTTATGATCTATTTTAATTTATAGTCTTGAATTAGTATGCATACATGTAGATCAACGGTAATCTGCTTGGGACCTTCCCAGGACAGGCAAGATGGGCAGCACTTTGAGGCCACGTGTCCTGCTGGACAAGCTCTTGTGTAGCAATAGAGGAAGCTGGGTCTCTGCTAACAGTGTGGCTCTGTGGATCTCGTCAATGGGATGTAAGTGTGAAAGCACTATCACTGTGGTTCTCAACTTTATTGCACATCAAAATGACCAAGACCATGCATTAAAACACAGATTTCTGAGCCCCAACCCTCAGAGTTTCTGACTCTTTAGGTCTCAGGTGAGGCTCAAGAATTTGCATTTCCAAGATCCCAGGTGCAGTTTATACAGCTGATACAGGAACCACACTTTAAAAGCTATTACTAAGCTGGGCATGGTGGCGCATGCTTGTAATCCCAGTACTTGGGAGGCTGAGACCGGAGGATCCGGGTTTGCAGCCAGCCTCAGCTACTTAGTGAGGCCCTCCGGAACTTAGTGAGACCCTGTTTGAAAATAAAGAATAAAAAAATTGGGGCCGGGGGCGTAGCACGGAGGTAGAATGCTCCTGGGTTCAATCCCCAGTACTGCAACAATAAAAATAAAAATAAAAATAAAAATAAAAATAAAAATAAAAATAAAAATAAAAAGCTATTACGCGATGAGGTGGCATGGCGGCACATGCCTGTAACCTCAGTACTTGGGAGGCTAGGACAAGAGGATCACAGGTTTGAGGCCAGCCTCAGCAACGTAGCAAGACCCTGTTTCCAAATACAAAATAAAATAGGACTGGGAGTGTACCTTGGTGGTAGAATGCCCCTGGGTTCAATCCCCAGCACCACAAAAGCAAAACAAAACAAAAAACAATTACTCTATGGAAAAGGGATTATTGAAATTTCTGTCTGTGGATCCCCCAGCCAGGTGGGTTGCCCGTGCCTCCTTTTAAGGCTAATCTTTTAACATGCCAAGATCAGTTTACCATGGCCTAGTTTCAAGTCCCTTCTTGTTGCTATGCTGAGTATGTTTCCTATATCTCTTGTCTGGAGCCCGAGTGCTGGATCCAAGTATTCTTTTTTTTTTTTAAATTATAAGCACAATTGTAAAAATGACTGGGTTTCATTGTAACATTCCCACACATGTTCCAAATAACATGCTTTGATCGTATCTACCCTCCAGGAGTCCAGTATTTTTAGAAAAAAAAAAAAAGGTCTGGGACATGAGCAGAGGCCTACAAAACTAGTCAGAAACTAGAAGCTGGCTTTGCAGATTAATTTCGCAGGCCCTCTGCTCATGTTCCTGAGCCTTTGTTTCTCTAATATCTTAGTCTGGGTTCTGGGTCCTTGACATCTCTTGGCCTTACCTACAGCTTGCCCCCTGCTCCCATATCATTTGTTAATCTCTCCTCTTTCTGTACTGATCATTCTTGGCCTGCCCTCTTTTGTTACCATCTAAATCCCTCATGAAATTTATCATCTATAGAGCCCTGTTTTAGGTCAGTTCCATTTCTGTGATTAATATAATGAATTAGAATTTCCCTTGGGGACTCAAGGGAAATGGAAATGTTTATTAGACTGAGTTTTAAGGCAGGGGGATGTGAATTGTTAGCGGTTGAATCATCCTAACTACTAAAACAATGCGTATTTGATGGTTTGAATAGAAAGTGGCTTCACTTATACAAAAATACATTACATTGGACATAGTCAATAAATATTTAGGGATCGTATTTGTTTCCTCTTGCTAAGTAATAAATTACCACAAACTTAGTAGCTTAAAATGACACCCATTTATTAGCTCAGAATTCTGTCTGGCAGAGTTTGGCACAGCAGAGCTGGTGGGTTCCCTGCTCAAAGTCACACAAGTGTCAGCTGGCCGCATTCTCCTCTGTAGCTTCAACTCAGGGAGAATCTGCTCCTAAGCTCATCTAGATTGTTGGCAGGATTCAGTTTCTTGTGATTATAGGACTGAGGTACCATTTCCTTGCTAACTGCCAGTTGGTGACCACTTTCCACTCCTAGATGCCCTTCCTTCTTGCAAGACTCTTGTAACGTGGAAGTAACATAATCTTTGGAGACCAGCAGAAGAGTCTCCCTCTCATGCTTTGAATCCCTGACTTCTGTTGTCACCAGCCAGAGAAAACTCTTTGCTTTTAAAGGGCTCATTCAATTAGACGAGGTAGGTCTAGCTAGATAATCTTCCTTTTGCCACATAGCACAAAATAATCACAGGAGTGATATCATATTCACAGGTACCACCTATACTCGAATGGGAGACAGTTGTATAAAATTGAGGGTCACTGGGGTATAATTTTGACTACTATAGTCCAGCCCCTGGCCCCAAAACATCCACATCTGTCCCACATGTAAAATAGCATGCTCCCTCTCCAAAGGTTCATAAGAGTCTTTTCCCTTTATATCATCAGTTCAAAGTCCAAACTCTCATCTAAATATCAACTCAAATGTCCAAAATGTCATCATCTAAATCAGGTAATAATGAGGTTCTTGGGTGCAATTCACTGTGGCCACAATTCCCCTCAATTCACAGACCGGGGAAAGTAGACAGACAAGTTGCCTGCCCCACACTCTCATAGGATAAGTGACAGCATTTCAGTTCAAAAAGAAGGTAAGGAGAAGTTATCAGTCCAAAGCAGTTTGAACATCCATCAGGTTTCAAACTGAGTAGGCAACTCCATCAGGTTCCAAAGCTTGGGAATACAGTAATTTTCCTTGATTCTCTGCTTCATTCTCTTGACTTTTCCCACACAGGTTCTTGGTTCTGGCCTGTGGGTGGGGGTTATTAAGGGTCATTCTTAGAATTCTGCCTACTATAGCAATAATTTGACTTTTTGTTGTAGCACACATTTGAGAAATCTTGAGGAATTCATAATAGATATATACGGGCATGTGATATAGTGATAAGCACAATATAATTTATATGTTTTTTTAAACTCAGATGTTTATAAAGCTAATGGAATGGCACCCGATTCATAGCCATAATGATATTAACTATCATATGCCAGATTATGAATAATTCCCTTAGCCATTTCCTTAACAGAGATCTTATAAATGATGATTGCTAGAGGTAAGGAGCATTCATTGGTAATGGTAATCTCACAGATAATTATCACAATAACGAAATATGAGGAAAGCAAAAACTTAAGAAAAAAGGAGCAGGGCATGGTATTGCATACCTGTAATCCCAGTACTTGGGAGGTTGAGACAGGAGGATCACAGGTTTGAGGTCAGCTTTAGCAAACAAACAAACAAAAACCCAAAGGGGGTGAGCTGGGGTTGTAGCTTGGAGGTAGAATGCCCTGGATTCCATCCCTAGTATAAGAAAGAGAGAGAGAGAGAGAAAGAGAGAGAGAGAGAGAGAGAGAGAGAGAAAGCAAGCAAAAAAGGACCACGTGGGACTTGAAGCCTAGAACATGATTATGCATCTGATTCAGATTCAGAAGGAATCTTTGAGGTTTTTAAGTCGAGGGAGTACAAGGGGTTAATATTGTTGGAACATCAAACCAGAGATAGCATTTGCAGTAGAGTAGAAAATGGACTAGTGGATAGAAGCGAGAAAATTATAGGGAAGAAATTATGGTGATAATGTGGACATTTCATTCGCCACATATTAAAACAATGATCCTGGCCTGCTGTCAGCACAGAGTGTTCTCGGAGGCACTTTCCCAGTGGCAGTCATGGGTTTGTGCTGATATAGTCATCATTTCTTGTCCAGAGTCTCCTCTGAACAAGGGCAAAGATTACAATGGGTTATTGTTACAATGACTACAGCGCATAGAGTTTATGTGAAAATTCAGCATGTGGTAGGAGAATCACACAAATTTAGCCAGCAGAGAGAGAACAAGAACTCTGGATTCTGGTCTTACTAGATAATTTAATGGATAATTATTAATTTTTAGATAATGTAACGTAATGAATGCCTCCAGTGTGTAAGACATTGTGCTGTGTGCTTTCTCAATGTTATCTCATTTAGTTCTCTGGCAGTAGGAACTTTGGGCCCCATTTTAAAGTCGAAGAGACTGAGAGGTCATTATTTTCCCAAGGGCGATTGGTAAGAGGCGGATTGTAGCACTTTGGATACATTCTCACAGTTTACTCCTTAGTTGAGATTGCCTGTTTTTTTTTTTTTTTTTTTTTTTTTTGCGGTACCGGGGATTGAACCCAGGGGCGTTCTACTTCTGCGCTACACCGCCGGCCCTATTTTTTAGACTTTATTTTGAAACCGGGTCTCACGAAGTTGCAGAGGGCCTCACTAAGGAGAGAGAGAGAGAGAGACAGAGACAGAGAGAGAGACAGAGAGAGAGAGAGAGGGCTGAGGCTGGCCGCAAACCCGGATCCTCCGGTCTCCGCCTCCCAAAGTACTAGGATTACAAGCGTGGACCACCACGCCCGGCCTGAGATTGTCTGTTGATGTCTGTTGCCCAACCAGACAGGGAAGTCATGAGGAGAGGGATTCTGACTTCTTCTGAAACTAGTATAGGTGATAGACCTGTGTTGAACTGAACTGTCTGCCTCTAATTCCTGTGCTATTATCATCTGGCCTGTTGTGCTAATTATGTAAACTCAGTAGTCATAAAATTATAACAGTGTGGCAGGGACACAATTAGGCCCAGAGATAAGGAGAACGCAAGGTTTTACTATTGGGAGGCCTTCTAGAGATGCTCTATGTCTTCTCTTCAGAAGAGTTCATTCTCAAAAAATTCTTTGGTCATTCAAATTCTTCTCAATGATGAGAAACTAGACTCCACGAACAGCACATAGAAGCTGTTGTAAAAATTCTTGTTTCTCTAACTTCCTCTCCCCTCCACCCAAGAGCTCACAGGATAACAACAGAAATTCAACAAACAATTATTGCATGCTTTCTATATTTCTGCAATTATGGCTCAGCACTGGGTTACAGAAAAGGGTCCATGTTGCTCACAGAATTGCAGATGGGAAAGAAGGCATGGCAATGGTGGGGAGCACAGGGCTGGGAGGATAAACTCGAGGGCCCAACTAAGTCTTCAGGGATAGAGGCAAGTGTGAGGGACCTTAAAGTGGGATTCTGAAGGCAGTGCAGTTAACTAGGCGTTAGCCAGGAAAGGGTTGTATGTGAGCCAAGTGTCTGACACAGAGGCAGAACGCAATACCAATGTGGCAGAAGTGACACAGAGAAAAAGAGTGGTAAGAATCAAAGATGTGGAGCAGAGGGGGGCCAGATCCTGGAGGGCCTTGGGATCCGTATTAACATTTGTAACTCTTTCCTAGGAGCAGTGAGAAGCCACTGGCTTAGAAGGGCAGCATGACACATGCACCTTTCTTTCTAGGTGACTCGGTGGAGAATCGGGTAGAGAAGGCAAGAACAGTTGTAGGGGGACCAGTTGGGAGGCTAGTGCTCAGTTGGGAAGGTTTGCTGGGACAGTTCAAATTTCCCATCCCCTGGCACCACCACGGTTACATTCCTCCCTGAGTAATTTGTCACGTGAAACATACTTTGCACCCATCGCTGGTCTGCATACGCCACGAGGATAGAGAGCTGTGTGGACTTCTCCGTTTGGCCCCTGCCTACCTCATAGCCTTTTGGGTCCAGCTCTCTCTGTCTCTTCTTCACCACATTCCATACATGTTGGCTTTCTTTTACCTTCAGAAGTGCACTCAGTTATTGGCTCCCCTCACGACAGCTCCTTGGTAAACAGCGTTTACTTCCTGCAGGACCACTCTGCCTCCCTGCTCAATCATTTCCTAGTTAACTGCTCCTCCTCTAGCTTTCTCACCAAACGTCATTTCCTCAGAGCAGCCCACCTTGACCCCTAAGAACAGGTCAGGCCTCCTGTTGTGGCCCTCAAAAACATCCCAAATTTCTCCTTCCCAGTGCTCATCTTACTTCATATGTTTCTTTTCTTGTCTTTTTTCTTTTCTTTTTCTTTTGGTACTGAGGATCAAACCCAGAGCCTGGCACATACAAGGCAAGTGCTTTACCACTGAGCTACATCCCAGCCCCCAAGAAAGAGAGCTCCAACATATTTATTTTATTTTCTGTATCTTCATATGTATTATGTTTATCTATGTACTATTTGTCAGGAATCATTTGATAGCAATGAATGAAACCCAACTCAAATTTTCCTAAGGGGGGGGGAAGGGTGTGTGGGGCAGTTGGCACACAGAAATGTGAGGTTGGGACAGAGCCTAACCCCAGGGAGCCTCATTCAGTAATTCTGGAGGTTAGCAGCACAGTGGTACCAGCTGGGGATATTTGGTTTCTGCTGTGGCAGGATCCAGGAGTTCACCTGAGGTCCTCATTTCATCTCGTCTTCATTTATGTTGATTTGGGTCTATGGCAGGCTTGCTCCATGTGATGGAACCCAGTGGCTTCAGGCTCATGTTCTCCCAGCTTCAAATCCAGTGGGGAAAGTTTCCCTTTATTGTCAGATCCACAGAAAGCCCTCAAATTGTTTTTAAAAATAAAAATGGGGTATAGAAAGAATCCCTCTGTTAGGTAAAAGAAATCCAGAATTGAGTAGTCTTGAGTTTATATGTTGTTCCTCAGTGCCAGGAACCCACACTCCTTTAGTTCCTCCTCAGTTCATGAATTCTACTTTCTGTCCCAATATGGTTGCTCCAATTCCAGCCATCGGTCTGTATTTCACCAGATATGGAAGGAAGAAAGGCACAATCTCTCCCCTTAAAGGCGTTTCTCTGAAATTGAACAAAAGACTCTGTTTGGCTAAGACTTTATGCTGTTGGCTAAAACTTAACCACATGGCCACATCTAACTGCAAGACAGGGTGTGCCCAGCTAAACTTGGGGGTGGTTTTACAAAGGAATGGATATTGGATGACAGCTAACAGCTCTGTCATGCAGGCCATAAACTAGCAGATAACTCATGGTCTGGTGAGGCAGAATGTCTCCCAAAAGAAAATGGAATGTATTATCTAGAGAAAGAGAAATGCTACTGGGCCTTTGCATTTAGTTAGGTTTCAAGCAATGGAAAATTCAACTCAAATTTTCTTACAACCTAAAGGGAAACTTATTGGATTGTGTCACCAAAGAGTCCATAGGGAGTGTAAACTCAGAAGTAGTTGATTTAGGCTCTGTAACGTATTAACTAGATTTACCTTTTTGTGAAAGCTTAATTCTCTTGGGTTTCCCTCGTCACTGAAAAGTTGTAGAAGCATTTCTAGACTTCACATTCACACACTATTGCACACCAGAAGGCCTATGTCATGTGACTACCCTTAGTAGCATAGACCAGTTGGGTCTTTCCCATTCCTCGACTTCCTAGGGGTAGGAATAGTGTGTGCCCCACTGAAATCCCAAGGCTAACACAAAATGAGGAAAGGAACACTCCTCAGAGTAAAGTCTGATGTTGTTATGGAGTAGAGAGAGGGAAGAACAGATACTGGGATTCATTAAACAATGAATGTCCATTACGCTCCGTGTGAGCAAAGACTAAATCTCTACGGTCTAGCACTGTGCTTGACATGTAAGAAAATGGTCAATAAACTCACTGAATGGGTAACAAAGCACAGATGAGGTCAAGCACCTCTACTATAACCTCCTCCATCCAGCCCATGTGGCCCACTAACGCCACCTTTAGATCCCTTGTAAGGTCTTCTGTCAAGTAGGCACAAAGACGTTCCAGATTTACCCTGACCACAGACATCTGAGCCATAGCGCATGGACGTCCTCATGGAGTCCTGTCACAGGGGATAGGGCGCAGAGGTTGGGATTTCCTGGGTGAGTTGTTAACTTAAAGAAGCTGTAAACAAGCTGGGTGTGGTGGCGCACGCTTGTAATCCCAGTACTTTGGGAGGCGGAGACCGGAGGATCCAGGTTCGCAGCCAGCCTCAGCTCGCTCGCTCTCTCTCTCTCTCTCTCTCCCCCTAGTGAGGCCCTCTGCAACTTCGTGAGACCCGGTTTCAAAATAAAGCATAAAAAAATAGGGCCGGGGTGTAGCGCGGAGGTAGAACGCCCCTGGGTTCAATCCCCGGTACCGCAAAAAAAAAAAAAAAAAAAAAAGAAGCTGTAAACAGCAATATGAAAGGGCTAAGTCTAAACCATAATCAATACGAGCCATCTATGGATGTTCTAATGGAACATGGTAGTAACATGCCAGATCTAAAGGGCAAACAAGTCTACAAATGGATCCAGGGATCAAGGGTCTGCAATCCAGGAATGGGAAAAGAAGGTAGGAGGGAAGCAAGTTAAGGGAAAAACCCAAGATATAAACCATGAGCAAGGCCAAGATGGAGGAGCCCATTCTTGTTGTTGTAGCCCCAGTGATGGGGATAGGGGCCTGCTACAAGCTGTGGGACAAGTCCCAAGGAGGTGAGACCCCTTCAAGAAGCTTGGCCCCAGGACCCCGGGACCTTGGGGACAGGAATAAATGCAACTTGGAGGGCAAATAGCCATTACTGAGGAAATATCCGTAGCAGGCAATGCAGCCTCTAATTCTAAAGTCAGATTGTCTGGATATAAATTGCACCCGGCCGGCTACTAGCCATGTCATTCTGCTCGTCACTCAGCCTCTCTATCCTTCTGTTCCCCATCCATGTAAGAGTTATGAAGCTTCAGTGTTTGTTATGAAAATTAAATAAAGTAGTGGTCCTAAAACTTTTTTGCATTTGCACAGCCCCTTATACACAGAAACACTGAATAAATTCTCAGTTACTGTCAGCAGCAGCAAATCCTTAGTTCTACTTAGCCACAAAGGAAACTAAGGAACAAATGGTGACCCTTGATCAGCTGTAGAGTTCTCAGGTGCTAGCTCTGAATTTCCATGCCCCTTCAGGACTTTGCACAGGGATTTAAAATGCCTGGAACCCCTTCTCCTTCCTCCACAGCTGACTAAAGCTTCCACATCTCCTGCAGGTCCCAGCTCACACATCCCTTCCTGGAGGCTGGGGCCACTGCTGTTCTAGACGCACTGGCCTGACGAGTTCACTAAGGATATTTGAATTTGCCTGCCCTGAATCTAGTTTGTTCTGAGAACTAGAACAGAGGCTCAGTCTATCTGCCTAAGGTCCAGCTGGTACCCGACACAGAGAAAGAATCTTCACATCCACTCATCTGCTTTCATTTAGCAAATATTCATGGAATGCATCCTGTGTACCAGGCGCTCTGCTGAATTATGATGATTCAGAATTGAACATCCAAACATAGCTCCTGCCCTCTTGTGCTTCAGCTACACAAAGGAAATAGATACTTAACCTGTCCCAAGGATCCTAAAAGAGGAGAAAAGGATACAATAGGAGCAAGAGGGCTCAGAGGAAGGGCATCAAGCTCATCGGTTTAGAACAAAGAGACACTGATGCTGAGGTATTGGCTGAGCCCAACTTAGTGAGCATATGTTATAGTTTAGGTGAGTATCCCTGTAAGTCCCATATGTTAAAGGTTTGGTCCCCAGGGTAGCACTATTTGGAGGTAATGAATCCTTTAGGAGGTGGGACCTTGGGGGTCATTAGGTCTTCTGGGGGCATGCTCTCAGAAGGGATTATGAGACCCTGGCCCAGCCTCTCTTGGCTTCCTGGCTGATGAGGTGAGAGGTTTTGCTCTAACACAGTCTCTTGCCATGATATGCTTCCTCACCATGGTCTCAAAGACAATGGGGCCAATTGATCATAGACTAGAAACTAAAAAACAAAAACAAAACTGTGAGCCAAAATAAATCTTTTCTGTTTATAAATTAGTTAGCTCAGGTATTTCATTAGTAACTAAAAGCTGACTAATAAGGTATATAGACATTTTTCCTCCCATGAAATGAGATAGCAGAAATCTTACAAGTACATCTTGTGTGACAGTTTTCCTCTACAAAAAAATTAAAAATACATATTAAGGGTCTGGGACAGTTGTAGTAATTGTCTAGCATGTGAAAGGCCCTGGGTTCAATCCCCAGCACTGAAAAAAATATATTTCTCAGAGTATTTATAAATAGAAAATAAGATACAGGACCTAGAAAATAATCGGTCTTAAAAAGATGGCAGTACTTATGGTTATCATCATCGTCATTACTGTCAGCATCCTGTTGGTGATGAGAACAGGGTTGGGCCTAAAGATTGTGTCAATCCAAGGAAGATGTAAAAAATATGTTTTAACCATCTTGCTTTCCCAGGACACAGATGGAGGTGAACAGCTTATAGAGACAGCAAAGGACTGAGAAGCCTGTAGCTCTCAGCCTAATATTCTCATGAGAACATAAGATTTACCAAATCTTTCACCAAGGTCTTTCACTTCTCCAATTCCACCAAGCCTTATAAGCTACTCCAAAAAAAAAAAAAACAGTAACGATGCCAACAAAATCAAAGTCAAGTTGGGAACAAATAACATTTTAAGTAATGTCACATTTCCATTGATCTAGCTATGCTTCCAGAAAAGGTTTCTGAAAATTAAGTCTCTCTTTCTCTTTTCCGTAGCCACAGAACCAGGGCACTGCTAAAACATTTTATTTTCCCTATAAATATAACATTTTCACTCAGGGTTTTAGCAACTTCCTGTTTCCCCAGGATTTGATTGTAAGCATGGAAGGCTACTCTGGACATATGTGGCAGGAAGAGAGGCCACGAGTTGGCATAAGGCCAACTTAATAACACGTGGCAGAGAATAATGCTATTAGAAGAGCCAAGAAGGAGCCACCCTTATCAAGAGGCACAGCAGAACCCAGGCATGGTGGCATGGGCCTATGATCCCAGTTACTCAGGATGCTGGGGCAGGTGGATCATGAATTTGAAGGCAGCCTGGGAAACATAGTGAGACCCCACCTTTAAAAAGTGACAAATAGAAAACTAAATAAATAAGAGGCACAGCAGCCTCCTGACCAGGCCACAATTGGCCAAGAGGTCTCTAATCAGAAGTATTGGCAGTTTGAAGGTGTATTTATGGCTGGCTCCAGCAAAAAAGAATCGTGAAGAAGGTCCATACCATCAGGGTTGGGCTCAGTGCTAAAGTAGAGATAAGACATGTTGGAACTGCCAGGTTATGGCAGGAAAAAAGAAAGCAGAAGCAGGTGGGAGTGGCGTCAGGGACAGTGACCCTGCTGAAGCACTGGGCTCTTCAGTGGGGTCAGCATTGAAACATGCTGGGCCTGGTAAGTGAGAGGCAGGGTCAGCAGACTGCCACCAGGCGCTCAGGAGGTCAGAGGGATAGGAAATGAGGAGGAGATGACCCTAGGGTAGGATCATCTTATCAAATCCCCAATAGGACAGTGAGTTCCACTGGGAAGATGGGTGGCATGAGACTCCTAGAGCTGTGCGCACCTGGGGAGTGCTGAAGAGGCTCTGGAATTTCAAGATGACTTGGCAGAAACCGAATCATCAATCATGATTCATCCCAAACTCACAGTGGGAAGAGGGGTTTCAAGCCGAGTGTCCAAGGAGGTGGTGGGGAGCTCCTGTGTGGGGCTAGTATTGGTGGATACGTGGGAAAGCAGCTTTGAATTGGAGTCTGGAACCGGGGCGAGGTTGTAAAAGCAAAGTTCATTTTGCAGGCTCTGAAAGAAGTAAAGCACCAGGTCATTCGAGTGGTTAGGGCCTGGCTAACAGGGCCTTTACAGGGTGTCTGGAGTGTTCTCCCCAAAGCTGGGAGAGGACCTGGGAGAGCCCAAGACCCAGGAAAAGGAGGCGACAGGGACTCCCTGTTCTGGGCAGAGACTAGATAGACCACTGAGTTAGAAGAGACCTGACTATTCCTCCTCCAACAGAGTATGGTTCCCATGACTTTGGGCGGGGTCTCATGTGTTTCTGACTGATAACAACCTGGCCCCATCTGACATCAGTCTGGGTGGTGACAGAGAACTCAAGACCAAAGTTCCTCACTTAGGGTGTGGCCCTTCAGGCTGTAAATCAGGTTAAGAAATTCATTAATAAGCACTCACATTGGTAGAGCAGTCCATCAGCCATAAAGCATATATCCAAAGGCCTGGGATGATGAGCTCTATAGCAGTCCTGGCTTTTCTGTCCAACATGTCCTACTGAGCAGGTACTAGTTTAATGAGAAGAAAACATGGCTGGGACCCACAGCAGCCAGACAAGTGACAGGGATCACACCTGTGATGGCACCTTCTCTTTAGAAAGTTGGAGGACTGGGACTTAGAATGCCATGGGTCTCAAATTTAGTAGGCACAGGAATCATCTCTAGGATTTGTTAAAAATGTAGATTATACCAGGCATGGTGGTGCACACCTGAGATCTCAACTACTCGGGAGGTTGAGGCAGGAAGACTGCAAAATATAAGAAGGGCTAGGAGTGTAGCACAGTGGTAAAGCACACCTGGGTTTAATCCAGTGCCACAATAAATAAATGATAATAATAACACATAAAATTAAAAATAAAATGCAGACTTTTGTGCTTCCCATCAGAATTAATACATTTCTGAGAGTTTGTCCCAGGAATCTTCATTTTTAACATATTTCCTAAATGGTTCCTATACTTAAGATCTGTGGACCATATTCTAAAAAATGATGATGAAGAGGACTGTCCTGTTCTGCTGCAGCAAATAGAGATGGATTTTTCATTTTATGAGGACCAGGTAAAATATCCCCCGATTAGACTCACTCATAATGACCTAGATGTGATTTATAAGGAGTTTGGGAGAGAAGTGGTCATTCAGACTATACAGTAATTGATCAACATGAGATAGGATGGATAGATATGGAGGATGGATAATTTCTGAACTCTTCGGGCAGCCTGGGTCTAACGCCAAGAAATTACTGGTGAGGTTGGAGCTATTCCTGGTTGACTGGATGGGCGCTCGTGCAGGCGTGAGCAGACAGTTAGGGTCATGAACAGGGGTTAAGTCAGGAGGAAGGACTGAAACTGAAGCTGCAGCCAAGGTCATCAACACCCAGGGGTCATCCCCAGCTGCTCTCTGTGCTGAGCAGAGCCCACTGCTGACGGCGGGCTCATATCTGGGGTGACTCTGGTCTCCGTCATCTGTCTCACTCTCGGGAGACTCTTAAGCTATAAAGAATCCTTAGAACAGATCCTCTCCTCCCAAGATACCGACAACATCCTCATCTCTCCAAGAAACTTGAGCTTCTATGCCAGAAAGCCTGGACAATTTTCGGATGGACTGGGTTGAAATGCGGGGCAGGGGGCAGCTATTAATAGGTGGATGCTGATTCTCAAGAATCCTTAGATTCTTTCTCATCTATTACTCCCAGAGAACTGGAGGCAGGGCCCTGAGAAATTCAGGAAATAAGATAACAAAGGAAAGAAACAGATACTTTTACCATGAATGCAAGATTTCTAGCTTATAATAATGTGGTAAGTAAAATGACAGCACTGTACCAAACAAGGAGACTGTGCCTGGAGAATTTTATCAGGATTTGGTGACCAAATTGCTGTCTCTTTATCTTACATTATTCAGGGAAGTAGAGATATCTCAGGGAACATGGCAATCTCCCTGCTGAAAGAATGCTGCTCTGTATATTTCTACGACTTTAAGATTCATTTATGGTCACAAGTTTCGTTTTTAAAATGCTAGTGCTGCGGGGCGTGGTGGCGCACACTTGTAATCCCAGTACTTGGGAGGCTGAGACAGGAGGATCCGGGTTCGCGGCCAGCTTCAGCTACTTAGTGAGGCCCTATGCAACTTAGTGAGACCCTGTTTCAAAAATAAAGAATAAAAAATAGGGCTGGGGGTGTAGCTCAGAGATAGAATGCCCCTGGTTTCAATTCCCAGTACCACACAAAATAAATAAATAAATAAATAAATAAAAAATAAAAAAGCTAGTGCCTCAAAAAAGTATTCTTACTGTAAGTAGATAACTTTAATCAAATTGCATTCCTGGAACCGGTGAGAGAGCGGTTGCACTGAGATAATGTGAATTGTGGTCAAGCTGCAGAAATGAGAAATGGTGTCTTAGGATGCACTTTGAAGGAAGGGAAGGGGGACTTTTGTACATTCAGACGGTAGCTTAGGGTACCACTCTCTACCTAGTGAGGAGGAGGGGGTAAGAATGAAGAGGCCATCTCATGACTTCTCTCAGCTCCCTGCTTTCTGAACAGTGTTTTCTCCTCTTTCGTGCTGCCTCTTGTCTGGGCTACTCCACTAATTCTTTAAGATTCAGTTTAACCATCACCTCCTTTCCAAACTTATCCAAGCAGAGTTTAGCAGAGTTAACCGAGTTTAGCAGAGTTAACCTTTGGGATCTTACTGTTGTTTATATACATATTTTGCTCTGAGCTCCCACAGATTGTCAGTTTCTTGAAAGCAGGAAAGTAGGTTCCTTTCATACTTTTCTAAATTGAACTGTTGTTGTCTGGTTAGTTACTAAAAACTAGACGAATTTTTTAAATTAATTCTGGCCTTTCCCTAATTAGACCAAGTTAACAAAATTTACCAAGTTACCAAAATTTACCCAAACAGACTATTTCTCTGAGGCTTCTGGGTTAAACATAGACTGGCAACAACTAAACTACTGCCTGGCGTGGTGGTGCATGCTTGTAATTCCAGTACTTGGGAGGCTGAGACTTGAGGATCCGGGTTTGCGGCCAGCCTCAGCTACTTAGTGAGGCCCTCCGCAACTTAGTGAGACCCTGTTTCAAAATAAAGAATAAAAAATAGGGCTGGGGGTGTAGCCCTGAGGTAGAATGCTCCTGGGTTCAATCCCCAGTACCGCAAAAAAAAAAAAAAGAACTAAACCACTGAAAATTCTAAGAAGGAAAAGTGTAGGACAACTCTACTAATTTTAGGAGAGTACATGGGCCAAAAAATCAAAAGGGTGACCAGGCAAATCTGGGAAACTGTTGTACCATTTTACACATAGTAAGCTAGTAAGAATCTTTTAAAAATCTAACATCAAGTGGGGAGAGATTCTGGTGAACTGACACTCCCTTGCTGGTGGTATGGCAGATTGGGCTTACTTTCCAGGAAGCAATATGACCACACACACACAAAAACACACACACACACACAGCCAGACACACACACAGCCAGACACACACACAGCCAGACACACACACACACACACACACACACACACACACACACACAGCCACACACACAGACTCACACTCACACACACAGCCAGAGGGATGTTTCATAATCCAGTTCCTGGAGACGTATCCCAAGGTCAAACATGAAAAGAAGAAAACAGCTGATATACTGAAAATGTTTATTGTTTTAGTAATAAAGGCTCCCTTTCGTTGCTGGTCCAATTTCTCCTCCCTTCAGCCTCTCAGGTATGGGGCAGTGTCTCCTATAGGTTTACAGTGATGGTACAGGGAAGAGGTGGACATTTAGAAACATAGTAAAAGCTCTTTAAGCACAGAAGTAAAAAAAAAAAATTAGTTGGGCTACTCTTTAATAAAAAAAAAAAAGATTTGAAGAACAAATATTGCCACAATCTTTACAAAAGGAAACAACCTCCAATAAAAGGTTGACACATAAATCAGTGGTCCTCAAACATTCTTGTTCATATACATAAAACCTACCTTCTTGCATATTTTTTCAATTGATATCTACAGTTTTTTACCATAAGTTTAAGTAGGAGGAGAGTATGGTGGTGCACATTTGTAATCCCAGTACTTGGGAGGCTGAGACAGGAGGATCGCAGGTTCGAGGGCAGCCTCAGCAACCTAGTGAGACCTTGTTTCAAAATAAAAATAAAAATAGGGCTGGGAGGTATAGCTTGGAGGTGAATTCCCTTGAGTTCAATCCCCAGTACCCCCCCAAAAAGTTTAAGTAGTTGCATAAGATGCAATTTCCCACATACTGTAAAAAATTAACACTTTAATTAAAACAGTTGCACCCATAAATGAATCCAAACCATTTATGCCTACCATCAACCACTTAAAAATATGAGTAAACTCTAATTATAGGATATTTTTCATAATTTATTTTTCTTTTTATACTCATAATTCCATTCCATATCCCTACCCCCTCAGGAGTATATCTTAGTTAATATATTTTTATGTTTGAATGTTCTTTATCACACTATTATGTCTCTCTGCAATGAAAACACACAAATTTAAATTAAAAATTTTTTTTTTTTTGCGGTACTGGGGATTGAACCCAGGGGCATTCTACCTCTGAGCTACACCCCCAGCCCTATTTTTTATTCTTTCTTTTGAAACAGGGTCTCACTAAGTTGCAGAGGGCCTAAGTAGCTGAGGCTGGCCGCGAACCTGGATCCTCCAGTCTCAACCTCCCAAGTACTGGGATTATAAGTGTACGCCACCATGACCGGCTGAAATTTAAAAATTTTAAATTTCCTGTGACTGAAAGAACATAGGTACTTGAACATTTTCTTCTAGGTTGAGGCATCATTATATTTCTGAGTAATAATCAAGCATTCAAGCTGGATGTGACCTATACACTGGGGATAAAATACCCAGTCAGTCGTCTTGTTTCATTTCTGTTGATGGCTGATCTCAACCTTTAGACCTTTATAATGTCCTTTTTTTGTTGTTGTTACTAGGGATTGAACCCAGGAGCATTCTACCTCTGAGCTATACTCCCAGCCCCCCCTTTTATTATTTGTTTTGAAACAATTATGCAAAACTACATAAACTCCTGGACAACACTTTAAATATGCAAAAACGAAGTTGTGATATTTTAATAAACTGTCTTTAGTGTTGCATGGCTTGTAACATAAAAATGATGACTACATCGATAATGTTGAAGGTCAGACTGTCTAAGATTCTCTTTTACTCAGTGGTACTGAGGAATTAAATGAGTTTAAATCTCCCCAAATAAAGTGTTCAAGAAACTGAAGGTCTTGTTTTTAAAAACTGTTTCCTCATGACTCATTAAGTACTATTCCCTAAACATAAACTCTTCTTCAATCTAGTTTAATACCTTGTGTCTCAGGCCTTAGTGTCACAAGTTCCAGAAGTTTATTTCCCGCTGTATGAAGTAGTAATTCCTTTCATTCATGTGCACTTTTTGGGGGGAGGGAAGCGGGAGGGGTATTGGGTATTGAACCCAGGGTCATTCTATCTCCAAGCTACACCCCAGCCCTTTTTATTTTTTATTTTGAAACAGGGTCTCGCTACGTTGCTGAAGGTCTGGTTAAATTGCTGAGGCTGGTCTCAAACCTGATATCCTCCTGTCTCAGCCTCCTGGGTACTAGGATTAGACGTGTGCCCCTGTGCCTGGCTTCATATGAACTCTAGCTTTTTCATTTCCTGGTTTTATTATTTAGAATTCAAGAACTGGACCTTGTCGACTGTAAACAGCTCAGGTTTTACCATTGCTGTTAGGTGTTACCATTCCTCTTAGTTTTGTTATGTTTTCAGAGACCATATTGCTTTTAAAAAAAAAAATCAGTCATGTTTGGTAGCCTCCCAAACTAATCTCATTTTCAGAAATTTCGTGTGTGTTTCTGTTTTGCCTTGTAATGCCGAGCTCACTATATTCATGGCCCAGCAGAGGAAGGAGAGCAGAGACTAGCCTGCTTGTGCCCACGTGCCTGGGACAGCGAGCCCGTCTGCACCCCTCGGCGGGCTGCAGAACCTTACCCATCATCCCCGAGGGCAGCGCGGGGAAAACGCGAGAGACGGAGAGCCCGCGAGATTTCGGCAGCTCCTCAGCCTGGCGCGACCCCGCCCCCGACGGCACCACGCCCCCGACGGCACCACGCCCTCGACGGCACCACGCCCCCGACGTCGCCCCGCCCCCGACGTCGCCCCGCCCACCCGCCGCGCGCAGGCGCGTCCTTCGCGGAGCTCGCGGCCCCGCCCCGGCCGCGGCGCCTGGCCCCGCCTCTAGGCGGTTGCTCGCGGCGGCCGCCGCCCTCCCCCGGCCCAATGGCGCGGCTGCCGCGTCAGTGATGTGAAGCCGTGCTCTACTGGTCCGGCCCCCGGCCCGCAACCCATTACACCATCCGCCGCGGCAGCCGCTGCAGCCGCTGCAGCCCGAGCCGACTGGGAGGCGGGAGGCCGCTCGGCGGGGCGGGGCGAGCGAGCGAGCGAGCGAGAGGCCGGGTTCTTCCCAGTGGGGCGCGGGGCATGGAGGAGCTGTGCGGCCGCAGGCGGAGCAGGGCGGCCCGGGCGGCGGCGGACACAACGGTTTCCATTTGAAGGCACGGCGGGGAGGACGAGCCCCGGGCAGGTAGTGATGGCGGCCTGTGCGGGCCCGGGCCGCGGCGGGGAGGCCGGGCGCGGGGAGAGGAGGCCGGGCGCGGGGAGAGGAGGCCGGGCGGGAGGAGGCCAGGCGGGGGGAGGCCCGGCGGCCTCGGCTGGTCGCCCCCCGGGCGGGGTCGTGGTCGGTGGCGGAGCTTGGGGACGGGCTCTCGGTGTCTGGGAAAGGCCCGCGCGAAGGTTACGTAGGGGCGATCGTGGTTTGGGGAACTCGCCGTTCCGGTGTCGGGGTGGGGGGGGGAGGCAGACTAGGGCG